>APFE031198252.1:21492-36558 GCA_000404065.3 Pinus taeda
CTAAATCTAGGAAAGGTCATGACTATCTATATGTTGTTGTGGATAGGTTCAGCAAAATGTGTATTTTAATACCTTGTAATAAACAGATTACAGCTAAACAAACTGCAAAACTGTTCTTTCAACATGTATGGGTTCATTTTGGATTACCCACTTCCACTATATCTAATTGAGACACCAGATTTGTGGGAAAGTTTTGGTCAAGTCTGTGGGAACTGATGGACACCAAACTGAAGAAAAGCACAACTTTCCATCCACAAACCAATGGCCAGACAGAAGTAGTCAATAGGACAGTGATCTAGTTGCTCAGGGGATATTGCAGCAAGCATCCCAAGCTTTGGGATGAACATTTGTGTTATGTGCAGCATGCTTACAACCGAGCCAAACATTCTTCCACACAAAGATCTCCTTTTGAGACCTGTTTTGGTTTCACACCAAGGTCTCCCTTGGATTTTGTCTTTGGTAAGGACACAGCAGTTGAGGGACACAATGATGTGGACAAGGGAACTAGGTTCATTAAACAAATTCAAGAGATCGGTCAGGAAGTATAGGAACAACTGGAAAAGAGCCAGGCCAAATACAAGGCAAGGCATGACAAGCATCAGATGGAGCATAGTTTCCAAGTTGGTGATCAAGTCTGGTTGTATATCAGCGAAGACAGGATGCAAGATGAAGGTAAAAAGCTAAAACCAATAAGGTATGGACCTTTCAGGATCCTTGAGAAAATTGGTGAGAATGCTTTTTGCCTTGATTTGCCAGTTTATATGCACATCTACTCAGTCGTCAATGCAGACAACTTGAGACTATTTGAACCTTCGTTAATTGAAGATCCTGAAGAACAGAGTCAATTACCTTCTATTGATGACATGTTACCTGAATATCTGAATGAATTGCAGGAAGACAGTTCTGGACAGGAAGGTGAGGACGACACGTAGGGGAGATGTTGAGTACCTCAGAATTGGGCTCAGGGGTTCAAAGCCAAGCAGTGCAAAATGGATAGAGATTGGATAGGTGAGAAAGTTGTATCCTCACTTAGTCGATGCTTGAAAACCAACTTTTGGTGGTCCAAAAGCTTTTTCAGTGGGAAGGCCATGATCCGAATTGAATCCTCAAACAATTCCATGATTGATAAGAATGAATGACAGACTTCAAAAAATCTTATAATTATCAGAAATAACCTCTGAATAATGGTAATTTGCAGCTAGCATAGAACAACGAGGACCTTTGGTCAAAGCGCGCTGACCGTTGGCCCATGGAGACTGGCAATTGGGAAACTCAGACCCAAAAATGGAAGTTGTTTCTGATATGTGATTAGCAATCACTGGGCAAAACCCCTCAAGAAGGAAAGGCCCCGAGCACTTGGTCACAAGGGAAACTAGAAAACTGTGGGAAAGCGCTAAAACCGACAAGGCGGGTTCTGCGCTCAAACCAGTGGAATATCGAAGGCATTTCGTGCAGTAAGCGGGTTTGGCTGAGGACCCAGCGATTCCATACACCGAGCGACGTGTGTTCGGCGAGGAGAGAGAGAAACCATTTACATCGCGGATTAACGGTCGAGCAACTCAACAGTGCAATAGGAGCGAAGACCGTAGGATCTGGGGGCTTCAGATCAATGGTGGAGGTTCAACTCGATGGATGATCAAACCCGAGGGAGAAATAAACTGTGGTGCATAAGATTTGAAGTCCGATTTGACCAATGAGTCGACAGAAGGATCCATTTCGTAGGCATCTAGGAAATAACGGAAAAAACAACCGTTCAGGAAGAACTGTCACTCAGTTCGCAAAGAGACAGGTGGCCACCTCTCTGCAAAGCGTTATGCAGCAATGATGATGCAGGGCAGAGGAGTCCCAACGGAAAGAGGCAGGAGATCCAGAGAGCCAGGAAGCCGAAACGAACAGTCGTAGGAACGAACTGGCTTTAAAGCCACGCGCTGACAGAGACAGGACAGATAGTGAGGCAGAGAAGCAATGAAGAAGCCGAAGGCCAAGAGACACGGAAAGAGAGGAAAAATTGCAGAGGACAGCGAAGCCAAGCTGACCATCAGAGTAAGGGCAGCATCGAACAGACTGAGACCAATTGAGGTCAAAATTCGGTAAGAGTAGTCTGTGAACTCTAAGGACTTGGGAATTCCATGTGCCATCCTATTGATCATCCTCTGTCAAGTGAGACTCAGATTGAGCTCTTTATTGTAAGACTCTGCTTTAAAACATAATAAAAAGGCCACCATGAAGGCTGGACCAGGAGACGTAGCTCAGGAGGATTGGGTGAACTCCTTATTAAATTTTGTTGTGTTTACGTTTTGCTTACTGTGATCTCTTACTATTTCAAGTGTCTGTGTATTTCGCAATCTTCTCGATCTGTTACACAAGATTACATAGACACACATTAGCACATGAGTCTGTAATACCTTCATTAATTTCCTGAGGTCACCTAGGGGTGATTTCAGATCATGACGAGATGCAACACGATGATAGGTGAAGGAGTCACCTTGGAGAATCAGTTGAAGCAGCATGTCTTCAACTGATCTCATGTATCATCTTCTTAGAGATGATCTATGCTCTCATCTAGATAAGTCAAGTGTTTTGACTTCATGTGTAAAGTACCTCTCTCTCTCTCTGCTGAAGTATTGAAGAACATATAAGAAGAATTGATCAGGGTTTCCCACATGGGGTTTGTCCCTAGCTAGTGCCACATCTTGTGTCCTCTTGTCTTGGCTTGTCTTCTGCGATTTATATTTATGTTCTATCTACAGTTTACTTTAATGTTGATATGATTGCTAATCTGGAAAAGCTATTGAGCTAACTGTGAAAAATGAAATAAATTGCTCTAGCATAGAACATACCTTAAATTAACGTGGTATCGGAGCTGAGGTGAAGACAAAGCCCAATCAAGAGTGAAAGAGCAATCACCGGAGACAGATGAGAAAGGACAAAAGGATCAATGGATTTCTCATCCCTCTTCTAATTCACCAAGGGTGAAGTCGAAGCAGAGAATATTATTAGAATGGCACAATGGAAGTTTCTGATGGCCTACCTGATGATCACTTCTATGGGAAGTCAAGATCTAAGGGTGGAAGGAAAGGTAGATTCCTTGGTTGAAATAAGTTCGACCATTATGCGAAGGAGTGTCCGATTGGCAGGGACACATCACTTGATGATGATAACAATCATTTCAAGGACATCTTCAATGATCAGAGGAATGATAGGTAATGCATGTCATCAAGGACACGACCGACTCGTCAGAGAAAGCAAGGAACCCCATGTGTGAAGAATCAAATGTTGTTTATGATAAGATAAAGAAGTGTTATCTTGTATTGGCCCTCTCCTTCAGATTCTTTGGGAATCTCGCTTATTGTTTTAGTGCTTCAAGGCACTCCATTGGATAGAAGGGTGCTCTCTCTCTAATTTGGTAGAGATGGAAACATTCGTGGGATTATACTTGGAGCCAATGCCACCTATCCCGGAAAGGATGTTACCCCTCAATTGAATGAGGGTAACTCGAATCATTTACATAATCTCTTTTATGTACCTGATTGCAAGAAGAACCTGGTGTCCATTTCGGCAATGGAAGTCAAAGGTTTCAGGGTGGCATTCATTGATGGAAAGGTATGTGTTTGAAAATAGAATTTTCAAAGATGCTTTTACTCGTGGGTTCAGGGTTGACAATTTGTATCAAATTGCAGAAAGTCCATTGGGGACCATGTCAGTTGACACATAGCACCAGAGGTCTGTGAGTCAGATGATGACAGGGATGCCTGAATTCAAAAGGAGCATGAAGGTACATGTCTGAGATGTACTGAAGGAAAATCTCACAAGGGGGCCATTCCCCTCGTGTAGCAGGTCCATAGGTTTGGAACAACCCGAGGAGGTTTGAGATTCATGATTAGGAATCTCATGTGTGCAGGTGGAAGAAAGACCTTTATGGCTTGAAGCAAATCACCCCAGGTTTGATATGAGAGGATTGATAGCTGTTAGATGAAGCTGAGATTCACTAAGAGTGAATTCGATCCAAACCATTGTTTGAAGGTTGTGGATGATAGACCTCTGATATCGACACCTTCTGAGAACGACCTATTTCTGAGAGGTGCAGACCCTCTCACTTGCAGAAGTAAGAGGGAGTTGGATTCAGGATATGGAATGAAAAGCTGCAAGGCCGTGACTACCTCGAGGATCTTAACTTTCAGAAGAGATATGGTGGTGATGCCGGATCAGATTTGGGAAATGCCTCTGAGTTTCATAAAGTCATTTGCATTGATGTTCTTGGTGAACTTCCATCCAGATATATGTTTTGCAGTTAGCATGGTGAGCTCATATTTGGTTGAGCCTCACTGGATTGGTGCCAAGAATCTTCTGAGATATCTTTGGGCACAATCTCTCATGGATTGAGATACACTGCCGGAAATATGAAGCTGCATGATTATTTGAATGCTGACTAGGCAGGCAATGTGGATGATCACCAGAGCACTTCTCAGTGCTCGTTCTTTTTGGGTTCTGCTTTGATATCATGGATGAGCAGGAAGTAGAAGTCAGTTGCTATAAGCACCGTCGAGACCGAATACATAGCCACGAGTATGACCTCGTATGAAGCTGCCTAGTTGTGGAAGCTCTTCAGTGAGCTGTTTGTACACATGATGAATACCACCGTGATCCTCTGTGACAATTAGGGGGGATTTGATTGTTGAGGAATCCCATATTCGATGATTGCTCCAGCAGATAGACATCAGATACTATCATACTACCTTATCTGGGATATGGTAAGTTGATGAGCGAGGAGGCTCCATTGTATTGAGACTGATGTACAAGTCGCAGATATTTTGTCAAAGCCACGGGGAAAGGTCAAAACTGCGACTTTGTCGAATGACTTGTAGTCGTTGAGAGACCTTATAAGGGTCCTGCATGTTGCATGCATTGAGCTTTGGGAGATCTGGTGGGCTTAGGGTAATTTCTGGAGCAACACATGACCATTGGGCGTCTCACCCTCCCCTAATGGTGCACTGTGTATAGGGTGAATGGCTCAGCCTTCCCCTGTGATACCCTGTGGAAACTTTGGGACAAGATGATTAGTTCCCCTGTGGGACAGGATGATTAGTTCTCCTGTCGAGGCATCCTACCCATGCAGTCTGGGACTCATGGGAAGTACCTCTA
Source organism: Pinus taeda (assembly GCA_000404065.3). Taxonomy (NCBI): domain Eukaryota; kingdom Viridiplantae; phylum Streptophyta; class Pinopsida; order Pinales; family Pinaceae; genus Pinus; species Pinus taeda. The sequence continues at coordinate 26,635 of APFE031198252.1, forward strand.
ATTCAATCATTGAGTAGGGAAATGGGGTTAAGGACCATTAGTAGTACTATCAATGGACGCATTGTTGTATCTACCGTACTCCCTATGCTAAGATGACCTCCATTGGTTTGGGATCAATGGAACTGATCTGGGATCAGTATGAGTGGTTTGAAACACTCTCTTGTGATATTGATTTGTGATCAATGAAACTGATCTGGAATCAATATGAGTGGTTTGAGACACTCTCTTGTGATATTGATCTGGGATCAATGAAACTGATCTGGGATCAGTATAAGTGGTTTGAGACACTCGTGATATTGATCTGGGATCAATGAAACTGACTTCGGGTCAGTAAGAGTGGTATGACACACTCTCCTCATATGAAACTGACTTCGGGTCAATAGAAAATGGTATTAAACATTCTCGATCAATTCTTCTTCTTCATGGTTCAGCAGAGCAGAGAAGTGCAAGGCACTGATGACAGAGATAGTACAATCAGACATATGAATCAGCGGATGGAGTTCTCCCTAGTTGAGAGGGAGTGTTAAAATTGACAACTAGGGCCAACCTCCACGTGGGTCATCTTCTTAATGCCAGCTGATATTTTTCTTGGATCCTTCTCATCGAGAGGTGTAGGATTGATCTAAAGATCATTCGATTCCTATAAGTATTCATGAGGATATGAATTTATTAGTGTTATGGGACAATTCATCAAGGTCGGCCAACAACCAAATAAACCCCACTTGTGCCTCACATTTTAGTATAAATAGAGGTGGCCTTCAAGTCATTTCAACACACACTTGGGATCTCTTCCTCTCTACTTGTCTTTTGGTTTTAGTAGGAGGAGAGATCCTAAGGGATAATGTTGAACTAATCTAGAGGGAGTGCCCTAGGCTCTACGTTGCCCTAATGAAGAAGCCCTAGACGCAGGAGGAAAGGGAGATCTAGCACGATGAAGGAGGCCTAACAGCAGACCCTAATGCAGCCCTATGGAGAGGCCCTACGCTGCCCTATGGAGAAAGCTTATATGTTTTCCTAAGGATGGTATGGATATACCATAGCCGCAGCAGCCTAGAAGAGAACAACAAGGAGTTAGGAGGCTATTCCAGGAGGCTGAGGAGCTATTGAAGAGGGCCGCAACCCATATCTTGATGTTGAGAGGTAGGGGGAATGCTTTGGGGTGATTAGGTGAACGAATATCCCTTAGAAGGGTTGCCGCAGCTAAGGGACAATTTGCTATAGCAAGCCGCAATAGATAAGAGGAGGTCGAAGGGTGGAATAGGGGTTGGAACAGCCAAGCATTGCAGCCAAGGCTTTCCTCCCATCTTAGAAAGGCAGTTGCAGTTGTGGAGGGCTATTCTAGCCACATTTCAAAGGCTGTTAGGAATGCTGTTAGAATGCCCTAATCAGTCATGCAATGTAGCAAACAGAGAAGCTCCAAAACAGTGATGATGACACATTGAAGCAACAATGATGATGATATATTGCAACAACATGTTGATGAATGCTGCAACATTATGGGTATAGTGATGAAGTGTATCATAGCATAATGAGGGGCAACACAATGGTGAGGTGCAGCAGTATGATATAGCAAGTTCATGGTGCTGCAAGTATAGTGCATTGGTATAGCAGCATGCAAGGGACAACAAACTAACACTGGGACAGCTGTATGGTACTTAGTAGCAAGTACACCAAGCATGCAATGGCACAACAACATGCAAGGGACAACAAACTAACATTGGGATAGTTGTATGGTACTTAGCAGCAAGTACACCAAGCATGCAATGGTACAACAAGCATGCAAGGGACAACAAGCAAGCAATGGGACAATAAACATGGACAAATTGGTTCAACCATGACAGATGGGACAACAGTACAACATTAGGTGTAGCAGTCATGAGGTCCAGCATTGTGATGATGGGTGCAGCATGGTGCAACACAGTGAGGTGCAGCATGATGACGAGATGCAACACGATGATAGGTGAAGGAGTCACCTTGGAGAATCAGTTGAAGCAGCATGTCTTCAACTAATCTCATGTATCATCTTCTTAGAGATGATCTATGCTCTCATTTAGATCAGTCAAAGTGTTGACTTCAGTTGTAAATGTACTATCTCTCTCTCTCTGCTGAACTATTGAAGAACATATAAGAAGAATTGATCAAGGGTTCCCCCACATTGGGATTTGTCCCTGGCTAGCGCCACATCTTGTGTCCTCTTGTCTTGGCTTGTCTTCTACAATTTATATTTATGTTCTATCTGCAGTTTACTTTAATGCTGATGTGATTGCTAATATGGAAAAGATATTGAGCTAACTGTGAAAATTGAAATAAATTGGTCTAGCATAGAACATACCTTAAATTAACATTGACCCTGTCAAGGATGATGCTCTTGGCCCTTGCCATTGCCTCCTCGTACTTGTCGTTCTTAACTGGGGCAACTGGGATCGCTATCGTCCTCAAGGCAAAGTGCTTGACATGATTCCTGTCTAGAACGGACAAGATTCTGGCTTTCCAAACTACGAAGTTTGAGGCTCCGTCCAGTCTGTCCTGGTCTCTTACCCTGTTCACTGCCATCTCGTTGCTCCTCTACTTCCCTCCTGGAAGTTCTTGGTGTGACTCCCTCTGAGCGTCGATTTCCCTCCTGGAAACCCCTTTGCTAATGTCGAGATGCCCCCACTTCGATCGTTAGTGCAGTTGCACCACTGATCCACATTTCTTGGTTAGAAATCCTCAGTAGCAACTCCCTCCTCTTTGGTCTTGCCCTGTTAGGCACTGTTCTAACTACAGCACCCCACCAACTTCACTCTGCAACTTATCCACAGCCTCCTAAGCCCCAACAAATTGAAGGTTAGAGCTTCTAGGCTCTGCGCAATCCCAGCACCAGCAAAATCTGCACCTCCTGGCCATGGGCGTCAATCCTTCCTAACTAAGAAAGATGACCTGGGACTACGTAGGTTGAGTCTGCTCCCCTCTGCCATTGCGCTGATCCTCTTCCTGGCTCAAACTTGATGACACAGGCACTGCGTCACCCCTTCCTTGCTGCTTCTCTGCTAGGAACAACTTTTGTCATTCAAGATAACTGTTTTCTGCTGCTACTACTCTGCTCGGCTAATGTCCTCAGTTCTCCTATGATCTACAACCATGCTCTGATACCATGTTGGAATTTCTAAGTCTAATTGTTGGAAACCCTTCATGTACTTTCATGATTTATTTATGCCTTCTTGTTCTGATTAATTAACAAGTTATTTACCATGTAAATACTAAAAATAAATACAAGTACATGCTCAACACATTACAAATCATCAACTGAAGGAAACAAAACAAGCACACAAGTGACACCGTTGTTTTTGGACCAATGTCCCCGGAAAAACCCAATGCAGGAAAACCAGTGCAGCTATCTGAGGGTTTTAATTATTAAGCAATTTCAGAATACAATTTGGGTGCCAAAATTGGCTCACCCAACAGAGAATAATCTCGGCAGTAGTACCTCGCAGTTGGAGACAGATGTTCCCGCTGAAACCCCGAATAAACACTCCGACAGCTCCCAGCTCCAATCTACCCCACGAAAACCCCAATGTCAACCTGTAGGGACTGCGTCTGCCCTTTCTGGCCCTGCGTCTTTCCAACATCACCCTAGCTCGCCCTGCGTCAGTGTTTGGAGGCACTGCAACAACCCTTAGGGCCTCTGTGTCACCCACGTTGGCTCTCTGAGGCATTGCGCAACTCCTCGCTGCCTCTACGTGAGTCCTGGTTGGCTCTGCGTGAACGTCTGGCTGGCTCTGCATCCCACTCTCCCTGCTTCTGCACTGATCCTCCTGGTACTATCTCTGCCTCTCTGCTTCTGTATTCACTACCCCACAACTGCAACTCTAATCACTCCTTCGATTTCCTCAGCAAGCCCAGCCCCAGAAAATCGAATTCTTGATCAACTCGGTGTTTTCTCCAAGTGACCCTCAAGCCTCCTTTTATACTTTTCTCGTTGACAATTCAACGGGCGAGATTAAGTCCCTAATCAACGGTTAAGATTAATTCTGGATTGATCCATGACTTTTGGACCATTCTAACACAGTTTTATATTAATTCACATTAATATTTTATTTTCCCTAAGTTTAGCCTTAGGGACTCCATTAAAAATATTAATTATTTTAATATCTCTCAAACTGTTTAGAATCTGCCCAAACCATTTCTTGGTATTGGAGATCTCATGTGCCTTAGCTTCTCCACGAAGTTTCGAGGCTAGAGCACATCTGATGCTACCCCAAATCAACAAATCTTCGCTTGTTGTTATTATTAGAGTGCGTCTTATTAGTTCATCAAATAGCTACCAAAAACAAAGAGACAGGAAACACACGATGTTGGCTTTCTGCCAGGCCAAAACCTCTCCCTCTTGGAGGGGAAAACTCGCACAAATTTCTTCTTGTAGAGATTCTAATTGACGAATACCAAGACCATGACCCCTAACCTATTAGGCCACTCCAAGACCAAGACACCAATCCTCTTCTTCGTCACTATTGAGATCATCATCATTACTGCTGCTTCATCGAGGTCATCATTGCTGCACCTTCACTAAGATATTCATCATGACAATGAGATCATTACTATTGTCTTAACATTGAACTCTTCACCATATTGATGCTACAATTTGTAATCGCAACGAATTGTTATCTTACTGCACCAAGATAGGGGTATATTTCATTGTTCCATTATCGAGACTATAATAGAGTTGGCACCATAGAATCTTCATGTCTATTGGTTTTACGAGATGTCAGAGAGACTTCCGAGTTGCTTACTGCAATGATACCACAGCTAGGGATCCGAATGACTCTGCCAAAGGTTTGAGCTCATAATTGTTCTCCATTTAATCCGAGTTCTCTTACTGTGCCACTGCGCCGATGTTGATCTCATTTCCACACAAAACGGAGAGATATTACTGATCTTTCCTTCGTATCTTATCATCGAAATTTAAGAAGAGAAATCTGAACTGTATAGTGTAACATGACATGATACCCTGTAACATATTCTCTAATACAGAGATTTGAATACTGTATCCTTTACTGAAATAACTCGAACATGATGACTGTGATACTTCTCAAAAATTGCAAGGTACTGTCACTGTAATTAATACTCTAATTACCACCGAAATCTCAGAGGTATCTGAGTCCTCTGCTCTGTCTTTTTGTGAAGATCATTGCCATGTATTTATAGTATTTCGTCCTCCATAATTAGCTGACATGATAGTGTGAAGTGGTGTGTCCATTGATGCAAGACGACATGACTTATATTTAATTTGCAGGGCGGCATGACTTGTGTTTGCACATCGTTTATCTTGCAGACAAGAAAGTTGTGTCTATCATGTGTCTACATTTCCATTCATGGCCTTCACCTAGACCTATTGTTGTTAGTCCTGGTCTAGTGCATGACACATGAGATAGAAAAACACAACTGCCACTCCTTTTTAATCAAGGTTGATCTAATCCAAGCTTCCTCTTGATCAGGGACCTGTTAGAGCTCCCTCTTAGCTAGGGACTCTTCTATACATCAGCAACTTCTTCTTCGTGGGTCCTTCAGCTGCTTGATCAACTTCTCTCCTTGATGTCATGAAAATCAATTGTGCTTCTTCCTTGTAGGGCAACAACCATCGATCACTTTCCTCCTTAGTTCATCATGTCATTCCTTTCTTCATGGAAAGTGGCCTTCTTCATAACTAGAACCTTCGTTATATGACTACTTCTTTCTCATCGTGCTTCTTCCATCCATCACATGAATGCTAGTTGTACTTGTATTTACAACTCTTGTTCAAGTAGCCCTGCATTATCTAGATATTATTCAAGAAATCAAAACATCATATTAAATCAAATCATACCTTACGAGATGGCTTTTCATCGTGACATTTTCTTGTAGGTATCAACATCCTTCACACATATTGACACATCTCCCCAAGATATCCATTGTCAAGGGTCTTCATCTTTTTCAGACTTTCATCAGAGTCTTCATATCTTTTCGGGAGATTTCCTAGTTAAATCTTCTTGGTCTTTTGGATGTTGATTGCCTTCATCAGGGTTGCATATCTTATGATCTCTTCCTTCTCCACACATTCCATTCCTAGGTGCTTTTAATTAGAGTTTCTTAATTGTGGTCAACCACCTCATACTTCATATGAGGGCATATTATGTTGATTTCATCTAGTGTGTCTTATGCTTTCTTGCATCCTTTCAGAGGAGGAGATCCTTTTTCTCTTGATCATGCTTCTCAAGATAAAAGTAATGATCCATGTTACCTGCAACCATATGACATGACATTATAATATTAAACATAAGCATACATACCTTATTTTACCTTCAAGTCATCGAGCCTTCTTCCAACAATTTCCTGGATTGAAAAGATCTTCAATGCCTTGATTTGCTTCATGTCATATCATCTCATGGATTCTATAAGTTGGAGCCCCTGTTGAAACACTTGCTTCCTCTCTAGATTAGTGAATCTTACGATGAGGATTTTTCAGAGAATTTGAGGATCTTGTATATCCCCAACTGGCAGATGTTTCCTTTTTGACTTTATGTATGATGAGCCTTGTCCTAGATGACTTCTTCCTTTCCTTCAATGCTCATTGTGGTTCCCAAGAGCTATATCCTTTATGTTTGTATGTCATGAATTTTGTCCTTCATGATTCCCATGGTGATGCCAGGAGCTCTTGTTTCTAATGCTTCCATGATGCCACGATGCATCTTATTATCGTTGTCATATCTTATAATGGAAGCTTATGATAGGACCCTTTTGTGAGGGATACCATCTTACTCATGAGAGATTTGTTACTCCCTCTTTCCATGGCCCTTTTTCTTCAACTTCCTCCATATGTCCGGTGATATGAGCTTCCATAATTTTAGCTATAGCTATTCTGCCTTGTTTGAGGACCAAAACTCCCTTTCCTTTCTGCACATGATTTAGTCCTTTACCCTTCAACACTTTTTCCATCAACTTGTCTTTCTTTATTTAGCATAGAGACCATAAGTTGTCGAATGAGGTAACCTTCTTATCCCATGAATATTTGTTACCTTGATTGCTAGTGCATTATGGTTATCTTCCTTTCCAGGTCTTGTAGACCTAAGATATCCTACATCCTTTGATACCCTTTACTTTCATGTAGATCAGATTTCATGTGACCTTCATTGCATCTTTAGAGAATGAGTTTATCATCTACATCACTTTGATGTCTCCAATATTGCTATGTGAGGCAATCTTTCATAAGCATTCCTTTCCATAAATTCAGAGGAGACCTATTGATATGTTTAATGACTTCTGCTTCTTAGAGGACTATGACTATTCTTCTTCTTCATGCAAGGAATCTTAATGACCCATCAACCTATAGATGTCCTTGCAATTCATGAAGTCATTTAACCAAATTTATAAATTGAAAAGATACTTGTCACGTGAAGATGGAATCTCCACCTTGATCACGTTGATGAAGGTTGAAGAAGATGTATGAGGGCTTCTTCTTGGATGATCTTCTTTCAAGTGAGAAATCATTTCCTTAAATAGAGGAGGTTGCTCCCTTTTGATGAGGATGATTTGTTGCTTCCTCAGATGGTCTTCTTCTAGGGCAAGGAGACAATCATTGCTTGATTATAACCTTGAAGATGACATTGCCTTCTTGCCTTCAACATGCTCTGCGGTCAGGACTGCGTCAATCTTTTTCAAGATGATGAGATCTTTGAGGTCCTTTGAGTTTCATAGCTTTGTAGATATCTTGATGAGAGTCTTGGTGGTCTTTTGATGATGGTGATGTGGAGACACAAGTTCTTGGTGTGGAGTTACCTTGCTGTTGTAGACTAATCCTTCAATCTTGACAAAGCTCTTCAACCTTGCTTTGATGCCCTTCTTGAAGACTGATCCTTGTATGTCTCTTTTGCTTCCCTCCCTTTGACTTCAGCACCTTAGCTCTAATACCATGTTGAAGAATCTAGGGCATTTATAGGTAATGAGATTCTTCTTGCATGATAACTATTTGTGATGTATTCAACTTTTCTTCTTAGCACAATCTTTGCTTCTTGTTATTATTAGAGTATGTCTTATTAGTTCATCAAATAGCTACCAAAAACAAAGAGACGAGAACACACGATGTTGGCTTTCTGCCAAGGCCAAAACCTCTCCCTCTTGGAGAGGAAAACCCGCACAAATTTCTTCTTATAGAGATTCCAATTGACGAATACCAAGACCATGACCCATGACCTATTAGGCCACTCCAAGACCAACACACCAATCATCTTCTTCATCACTGCTGAGATCATCATCATTACCGCTGCTTCATCGAAGTTATCATTGTTGCACCTTCATTGAGATATTCATCATGACAATGAGATCATTACTACTCTCTTGACACTGAACTCTTCACCATATTGATGCTACAATTTGTAGTCACAACGAATTGTTATCTTACTGCACCAAGATAGGGGTATATTTCATTGTTCCATTACCGAGACTGTTATAGAGGTGGCACCACAAAATCTTCATGTCTATTGGGTTTACGAGACCTCAGAGAGACTTCCGAGATGCTTACCACAATGATACCACAACTAGGGATCCGAATGACTGTGCTAAAAGTTTGAGCTCATAACTATTCTCCATTCAATCTGAGCTCCCTTACTGTGTCACTGCGCCGATGTTGATCTCATTTCCAGACAAAACGCAAAGATATTACTGAGCTTTCCTTCGTATCTTATCATCGTTTAAGAGAAACCTGAACTGTATAGTGTAACATGATACCCTGAAACATATTCTCCAATATAGACATCCGATTATTGTATCCTTTACTGAAATAACCTGAACATGATGATTGTGATACTTCTTCGAAATCTGAGAAATTGCGAGGTACTGTGACTATAAGTACCACTGTAATTACCACCAAAATCTCAGAGGTATCCGAGTCCTTTGCTCTGTCTTTTTGCGAAGATCATTGCCACGTATTTATAGTATTTCATCCTCTATAATTAGCTGACATGATAATGTGAAGAGGTGTGTCTGTTGGTGTAAGCTGACATGAATTATATTTAATTTGCAGGCCGACATGACTGTTTGTACATTGTTTTTCTTGCAGACTTCTTTGTGCTTGTCTTAGAAGATTGCGCTTGTCTTGGAGGGTCTTTTAGACTAGTATACATTTACACAGGCTCAAGAAGAGCTCCTTATACATGGCTTTGACTGTTTGACTTTCCTAGACCTATGAAATGAGCAAGAAACTCATTCTTATAATTTACAAAAATAATATTTCTTTTTCTTGACAAGTACAAAGATTAAAATTACATTTGTAAATACTGAACCTAGTTACATTTTCTTCAACAACTGTTTCATTTGCTATCTGTTGCTGCTCTATGGAAGGCCTGTGATAAAAAGTGATATGCATTTTGCCCCTGTTGTTCATTGATCGTCCTTTGCCTATATGGTTGTTGCACGGCTTCCATGGAAAGACTGTCAGAAATTTGGTTTCTTTCCCTATAAATATGATGACAAGTAATGAAATCAAATTGAGTGTTTAAGGTTAAAATTTCATCCAATAAGCCTCTGAGTGTGTGCATGTGACAGAGAGACTGAGAATTGAACCAATTAATAATAATTTTGGATTCCCCAAAATCTGTAGTCGACTGCAGTGTTTTTCAAGTACAAATATTAGCAGAAGTCTGAAACTGTTGAGTTCGGCATAATTATAGGTTCTCCTTCCAAGGCCAATCTTGAGCTTGTAATAGTGGTCCTTTGATAAGTACAAAATAGCACTGTTGATAATATCGGCGATATTCGAAAATATCGCGATATTTTCGGCAAAACGATATATCGCCGAGAAAATATCGCGATATTTTCTGTTTTGAAAATATCGGCAAATATCGGCAAATATCGGAAAATATCGGCAAAATATCGCGATATTTTGAAAATATCGGCTATATTTAAAAATTTGAA
>APFE031198258.1:0-44429 GCA_000404065.3 Pinus taeda
TCAAGAAAGTTAACATGACCACTTTCTCTATGTACACACAAAATCACAATAGCTACCCTTATGTGCATGCAACATGTGCCTTTCCTAACACAATTACTTTTACTCAATGCACATAATCTTTTCATAAAACAAGTAGGGTTCTTGACATGATATGAACACTATTCATATATCTTTAAAAAATAGGAAACTCTATTTTTGTTTCAAGAAATCTACTCATAAAAGCCATCCTCTTCATACATGAAGTATGCACACTTTCCTAAAAGGAAAACTATAGAAATAAATATCTATGAGCCTAGAAGCACTTCACTAGCTACTCAGATCATGCATATAATGCATAAATATTTCACATGAACTTAGAAATTAGCTCGTATCACAATGTCATTAGCATATATCCTTTTTCAAGAAACTTTTATAAAAATACTTATTTTAATTCAAGAAAACTTGGCCACTTTTCACGCTATGTCCTCAGGATGTTTATATGCTTCTTCTTCTTTTCTCAAGAAGATATCTTGGCCATATTTAACAAGGATTTTATTACAGGAAAATGACAAGAGACAAGCATTTTACACACAAGACTCACATGTAGTCTTTCTAAGAGGAATTACCTATTTTCTTTACCAAGAAAACATACACAATAATCAATCTTTAACATATTTTCTTTACCAAGAAATCATATAAAGAAAATCATTCTTTTACCGCATGCATTAACCTATTTTCCTACCAAGAAAACATGTAATTTAATCATTCTTTTACCACATGCATTAACATATTTTCCTACCAAGAAAACATGTAATTTAATCATTCTTTTACCACATGCATCAACATATTTTCCTACCAAGAAAACATATAATTTAATCTTCTTTTACTACACATAGACAAAGAATATTTCAAGAGATCAACTTATCTCTTTCCTTCGACAACTCTGTTGTAGTCTCCCATTGGAAAACCTTCTGGCCACCAACCGCTGTTTTGAGTTCATTTCTTCCCAAGGCTGTCCGAGAGAAAGCATCATCGAACATAATGAAATATGATCATTACTATGAAACAGCTTCATCACAGCTTCATCATGCCTGGAAAATCTCAGGCAACAACCTCATCACGCCTTTAATGTTTCTGCGTGGAAGGCAGGACTAAGAAGTCTTCTTTGGCGCGCCCATTTTCCCTTCGGGAATTCACAAGCCCATCGCCAAACAACTCCCTGAGTTGGGGAATTGGCTCTGGCTTATCATACTGCTCAAACAGCCACCTTCATCATTTCGATTACCTCCATTATGTTTCCATAAAGTAGCTTGTATGGGGTCCCGAGATACCCTGCGATTCGAAGGACCTTTTCATTCGAATGGGCACCCACCATATTTTCACAGCAAATTTCACAACGGCGAACACAAATACTAATCCCGCATCTAGAGACGATAGAACTCTGAGATCCATTTTGTTGTAATCCTCTGTTCCATGAAACTGATCTATGAATTTATAAATTAAATGAAGTCAAAGGCCGAGAGGGATGGCAAATTGTCGGTTCACCTTCCTCGCTCTTGTTTTCCTTCGTTCTTGTTCAGTTTCACAACTACCAAGAATCAGTTAAGAACTGATTCGTAAGTTGAAATTACTTTTACGCAGGGGGTAATTATCATAGGGATGTTACATACTCCCCCCCTTAACAAGAACACCGTCCCCGGTGTTCATCTCTAGTCCCAACTTGAGATTTTACTCATGGTATAACCATCTAACCCACACAAAAAGATGATCCTTCCTCTTTAAAATCCAAGATTTCATTCCAATAAATGACAATAACCAAAATAGTAATGATATAATCATAGGAAAGATCAATAGTCACAAGTATCTATAACTGCAAAATTATGCAAGTTCTAATTGCCACCACTTGGCCCTTATTCAAATTCATAATAAACAATTCTCTATGTCAACTTACCATTACTTACCATCTACTCTTGAAAATCATGAGTACTTTCATGTAAACATTTTAATAGTGGTTGGACAACCCATCAACCCTCCATGGTAAGTAATTCCTGTTATGTATGACTAACAAATTCAATCGCATTAGTCACAATATTTCGAGTCAAATGAAATACTTTTAACTATCAATCAATTGTGCAATGTTAGATGACTTTTAAATCACATTACTTTTACAAGTACCTTAAAGAGCTTATCACTGCTCCACAAGCACACTGAAATGATTCTCACAAAAGACATCCACAGAGTACTTCTAAAAGTACCAAAAGAGCACCTAGCTCTCTAATCATCAAAACAGTCAATCACTGCATCAAGTGAAAATTTTCTACCAAGACGTTCACAAGATTAATAATACAACAAAGGAATTAAAATTTCCAATAACTCCTTATTGAGCACTAAGCTCATTTCCTGTTAAATGTGTATAACATATTTCACACAACTATATGTAAAATTCATTTTTAACACAACATATAGCCGATTAGTTAATTCCTTTAGCTATGAGAACCACCATAGGCTAAAGAATTCCCAACCCTTGGAAACTGGTTTCCACAACCAAATCGAGTCATTTTCACATCCAGATAGTTTCTTTGATAGAGACCTTACCAGGCCTATCATGGAATTTTACTGGCCAACCAGCTCAAGAATTCCAATGACCACATAGGGTCCAATATAGGATTCCTCTTAGCAGTGTCCTACCTATTCCTCTGACAGCGTCCCATCTATGAGGAATTTTGGGCCTCCTCCAACAGGCTCCAAATCAACAGAGTTTCCTCAGGCTTTTTACCCTCTTCACCATCTTGGCAAACTCTTTTCCCTTATTGAGATCATTGATCTCTGGGGAGAAGAAATCTGGGTAGACAAGTACCATCAACCCCTCCGGGCAGGTAACTGCCATCAACCCAAGGCGTTCAGTCCAGGCAGACAAGTACCATCAACCCCTCCGGGCAGGTAATTGTCATCAACCCACTATTTGCAACTGTCTGGCATGTTAAATTTCTCTTTTATTACTCTTTCCCAAAGCAATTACATAATGAACCATATGTATATTATCATTAACAAAATAAACATGCATGTACACCATGCATTTACACTTAACCCTCATCATGGGTCCACAACATCTAGATTGATGGGAAACATATCTATCATACATGTTGTATGCATTCAAATTTTCCAAATAGCATAATTCATGCATATCATATAACTTTATTCTTTCTCATTTATAATTGCAATTCATATTGCAACGATTTATGTGATGAGTTTTTCTTGTTGCCATTAAGCTACCTCTACTTAATCCCATCAGCAACGTTAGTTATAAATATGCATCAGTTAACAAGTATTCAATTTCCAAATTTTTTCATGCATACAATATCGTCATGTATAAAAGCATATGTAAGTATAATTGTCAACAATAGTTGAGTTAATGATCTAAACATTTCCAATTTCCCATAGTCTGTTGTCTTAATCCATACCATCATTAATGGAGTATTATCTTGCGTTTACTATGGCTAGCATTGGCCATGCATCATAAATATAATTAAGAATAATCAAGGTGTTCTGACCAACCGTTGGTTCAACATGCATAGCTAACTAATTAAACTACCCTTATCGGAAGCAATTCCTCTACTTATGCAATTAGAAGCATGATCCCCTAAGTGTCACACATGCACTAGAGTTACCACTTGATGTTAGATGCAACAACTATCTTATCACTACTATGTGACCATTTCAGAATAATGACTTCAAGGAGACATTACGAAAATCACTAACATCAACACACTATAGTTATCATTTTCCAACTCCTTAAGCATGGTCAAAGGAATACTCACATGCACATCAAGCGCTATCTGGTCATCACCAGACTTACTGATTCTTTTCCCTTCTCCGTCTGTCCCTACAGCATGGTCTTCTCGCTTCTCCTTGCTTCCTTTTTCCTTTGAAAGCATCTATAGTTAGGGAAGGTAGTTAGAGTTTACTAATAACTTTATTAACACAGGTAGTCTATTTATGAATAATTGTCACATGTAATTCTACCATGAATGGGTCTTAGAAATGTTAACATGCCTCTACAATTAACTTCACACTAGAATGCAACATGCATAAGAATCCGTCATTCCCATAGTAGAGATAAATTCAACCATCATTAAATCGAGGCTCAAAGGATGTTTATCTCACAACTAGTAATGATTAACATAAACACATACCATGCTAGTGAATCTCAAATAATTAAGACATAAGCATACACTATTCATCAAGCATTCTCATGGTGAGTAGAATTAAGAACTCTTCTCATAAAATAGTCATACACATTCCACGCATGTGACATCAATAAACCATCACTTGTTTACGAATTGTAATAATTTTAAATCTAATGCAATTAATGCATATAAGTTTTATTGGTTAGTCATGCAATACTAACCAATCTCAACTACCAATCATCTTCAAGCATCTACGACAAGACCGAATCAACAATTAGTTATTACAATCAAGTCGATTCAAGCATAAAAAGTTTTCTACTACGTGCCAAAATATCCATATCAAATAGCACAGAAATAGACAGTTAAAAATCTGGAAAACCAGGAACAAAACTTACGAGAACTATCTTCTCAAAATGCAATATTGTAAATATAATAACATGCACATATTTTAATTCAAGAGAACTAAGCAAGATACTTATCTTTTTCCTGGAAACCTCCACACTGCATGATCCCGATGTCAAAATCGCTCTTCAATCTTCCTCTTCATTATGCTACACCACCAGGGAGTTCAACGAGGGCCTCACAGAGGAGAAATCATGTACAGAGGGTCCAAAATGATGGTTGAAATGCAAAGCATTGCCATAAGTACCAATTATTTCCTCCTTCGGCTCTGTCTTGATATTTCCCTTTGGAGATTTATTCCATGCACCACATTTGGCAAATATTTATGACTGTCTTCAGGTGGACGTTGCGCATGCACTGGCTCTTGCCCCTGCTCGTCTTGCACAGTCTCTTTTTTTTTTTTTTTTTAAACACTACATCGTCAAGTCCAAGGACATCCCTGTATTTTACATTCATGCATTAACTCCTTAAAATTAGTTCATTACAACATCAATCCTATTTAATAAATACATTATTGTTATTGCCATATTTGCAAATCAAAAGTGGGTTGTTGATTGTCACTTTCGTCAATGAGTGTTCAAGATTGTTCATAACTGTAATGAGTGTTCAATATTGTTCTTAAGTGCGACAAAAGTTTCATTGTCTTTTATCCTCATTAGGAATCCAACGTCATAAACATAGTTATCCAACAACTTTATTACTTACTACTCAAAGCAGTTTAAACACAAAGCACACTTATCATGTCGAAAGTAGTGTACTATGTAAATGAATATGTGAATGGTTAAACTCATACCTGAGTTAATGCCTACTGACGGCGTACCTCAATTTCCTTTCCGCTTACCAATTCCCAAAGGCGCCAGTACTGCAACCTTTAGCTCTAATACCACTTGTAACATACCCCAGTAACCTCGCATGTAAAAGTAGGGAGTGAGAATTTTTTTATACAAATTACCACAAGTAATTATCCAATTGACAACTCCACAATTCATCATTAACCATTAGATATAATATTCATTAGTACATCAAGTAAATTGCCATCAAAGATAGTAAGTTACATAACCATTGCATAACCTTTAACCACCACTGTGGTAATGTAATAACATAAACTGTGTCATGAATCCTTGCATCCATTTCACGATTTCTATAAACATATTAATTAATCTCCTACTTGGAAAATATGATCATGTCATCAAATAAAGAACCATCAACCTCAAGGATTCATCATCATCAAACTGACACAAAAGGCAATCATAGCATTGAACACCAATATACCCTGGAAACCCCGCAGGGTGAAAACCAGCAAAAGTTTAATTTTATTATTAAATGCTCGTGAGGGTTTTCACCCCTCACTCAATGGCTCATAAGGGATTCCATCCCTTAACCACTGTTATGAAATCATTACAATGAATTATCATTAAGTTATTACATAACTAGCTAAAAGCTAATACATTTTCCATGAAACCCTTTCCTTGCATACCGCCATATGCAACATACCTTGTGGCATGATTGTTCTAGCAATGGACAATCCTGCAACTCTACCTCATCTGCATGTCCCGTTAATCCTTTTCCTGCCACAATGTTAAACATCACTTTTCTTTGGCACCAACCGCCATCGTTTCCTGTCAATGCTGTTGTCAACAAGCTTTGACAACAAGATTAGATACCATATTAATGAATCAATAATCAACCTCTAAAAGAGATCTTTTAACATCTACTCATCTGCATGAGCAAGCATAACATACTAATTAACTGGTGCATATCTTCAAGTAAATTCTTATTCTCCTTTTCACAATGCTTATTCACACTAATGCATATTCCATTTTAAGAGAACGAGTCATTAGTTTTACAAGTCCATGTTCTCATTAACAACACTGACATCATGATTACATTTATAAATAATCATATTAACTAGCACTGCACATATTCTTAAAGGGCACAATCACTAAGGCTTTCTTTTGAAGGGACTAACTAAAATATCAATTATAATATTCTTGCATGAAAATTTACATAAACTTTGTCAACAGAACTAGTCCCTTAGCTATCACTTTTGATGCATGCGAATATATATAGCATTCTCACACAACCTGTAGTCTTTTCTTGCATGCGAATATATATCCTTTCTAAAGAAAGCTAACAAAAATCTCATGTGCATACATAGCTCATTCAACAAGAAGCTAAGATAATAGTTATGTGAGCATAATAGTAATCACCTATCATTTTCCTAAAGAAATATGGCCCAATAGTTCTTCTACCCATACAAAGAATATATCTTTAGAACACATTGACTATTCTTTACGCATAAAATAGCTTATCATAAGAGCCATCATAAGAGCCCTCCTTGAAAGTATGCAACACATAATCCCTTTTTTGGAATTCTATCGACATTTCATGTAAACAATTACACAATTATTTCTTAAGGGAAGTCACTATAACCGCATTTCACTATATTCCTATATGAAGGATTCTCAAGCTTCCCTTTCGAGGAATTATTAAAGATATCCATATTTATGCATAAAAATCAAGATATAAAAACAAGGTTAACTTACCCTTTATGCATCAAAATCAAGAAGTCAACACAACTCATCTAACAAGACAATCTTTCAAGAGATTATATTTTTCAAGAAAGTTAACATGACCACTTTCTCTATGTACACACAAAATCACAATAGCTACCCTTATGTGCATGCAACATGTGCCTTTCCTAACACAATTACTTTTACTCAATGCACATAATCTTTTCATAAAACAAGTAGGGTTCTTGACATGATATGAACACTATTCATATATCTTTAAAAAATAGGAAACTCTATTTTTGTTTCAAGAAATCTACTCATAAAAGCCATCCTCTTCATACATGAAGTATGCACACTTTCCTAAAAGGAAAACTATAGAAATAAATATCTATGAGCCTAGAAGCACTTCACTAGCTACTCAGATCATGCATATAATGCATAAATATTTCACATGAACTTAGAAATTAGCTCGTATCGCAATGCCATTAGCATATATCCTTTTTCAAGAAAATTTTATAAAAATACTTATTTTAATTCAAGAAAACTTGGCCACTTTTCACGCTATGTCCTCAGGATGTTTATATGCTTCTTCTTCTTTTCTCAAGAAGATATTTTGGCTATATTTAACAAGGATTTTATTCCAGGAAAATGACGAGAGACAAGCATTTTACACAGAAGACTCACATGTAGTCTTTCTACGAGGAATTACCTATTTTCTTTACCAAGAAAACATACACAATAATCAATCTTTAACATATTTTCTTTACCAAGAAATCATATAAAGAAAATCATTCTTTTACCGCATGCATTAACCTATTTTCCTACCAAAAAAACATGTAATTTAATCATTCTTTTACCACATGCATTAACATATTTTCCTACCAAGAAAACATGTAATTTAATCATTCTTTTACCACATGCATCAACATATTTTCCTACCAAGAAAACATATAATTTAATCTTCTTTTACTACACATAGACAAAGAATATTTCAAGAGATCAACTTATCTCTTTCCTTCGACAACTCTGCTGTAGTCTCCCATTGGAAAACCTTCTGGCCACCAACCACTGTTTTGAGTTCATTTCTTCCCAAGGCTGTCCAAGAGAAAGCATCATCGAACATAATGAAATATGATCATTACTATGAAACAGCTTCATCACAGCTTCATCACGCCTGGAAAATCTCAGGCGACAACCTCATCACGCCTTTAACATTTCTGCGTGGAAGGCAGGACTGAGAAGTCTTCTTTGGCGTGCCCATTTTCCCTTCGGGAATTCACAAGCCCATTGCCAAACAGCTGCCTGAGTTGGGGAATTGGCTCTGGTTTATCATACTGCTCAAACAGCCGCCTTCATCATTTCGATTACCTCCATTATGTTTCCAGAAAGCAGCTTGTATGGGGGCCCCGAGATACCCTGTGATTCGAAGGACCTTTTCATTCGAATGGGCACCCACCATATTTTCACAGCAAATTTCACAATGGCGAACACAAATACTAATCCCGCATCTAGAGACGATAGAACTCTGAGATCCATTTTGCTGTAATCCTCTGTTCCATGAAACTGATCTGTGAATTTATAAATTAAATGAAGTCAAAGGCCGAGAGGGATGGAAAACTGCCGGTTCACCTTCCTTGCTCTTGTTTTCCATCGTTCTTGTTCAGTTTCACAACTACCAAGAATCAGTTAATAATTGATTCGTAAGTTGAAATTACTTTTACGCAGGGGGTAATTATAATAGGGATGTTATATATATATATATATATATATTATATATATATATATATATATATATATATATAATATATATATATATAATATATATATATATATATATATAGATTAAAATTAAAATAAATCAATTTTTAAGAAGGAAAAAAAATAGTTTTATTTATTATTTTATTTAAAAAGAGTGTAATTAGTAAATAAAATATGGTGTATTGTTAAGTCACTGTGTGATGTGAAGGTCATTAGTTAGAAATTTTGTGAGTAAAAATCAAGTCATGTTAAGGGTTGGGCTGGTGTGGCTCTTAGATAAGTTAAGCCTAATAATCTCCGATGAATCAGAACCCCTTGACAAAACAAAATAAAAAAAAAAAATACATATCTATAATATCAAATCAAATATAGTCCCAAGATCTAGTTCAAGTGGTCAAAAGTGAGATGTGAAGTTGTTTGATGTTGTTACTTTTTGTTGTTGATAACTGGTTAGACTCCCTCTTACTATGGATTTTCCATTGTTTCCATGCCTATATATATGTGTGTTAGAATTAATTTTAAATTTTTTTATATGTTTTTAAATATATGACAAAATGATAATAATTTATTTTTAAAATTAATTTTAGGAAAATCATGTATAGTTTTTTTAGAAGAAACGATATCTCTATACAATTATTAGATTATATGGGCTGCTTAATTCTTTCCAAAAATATTGGAAGTAATGCTTTCATGACTTCGAAGTTTTCATAAGATCTAATTGTGTGAGTTTCCAAGTTATTAGTTGTCTCAACTATTTTTAGTAATCTAGATTCATTATTCTTGAATCTAGAAGTACGTAAGTTTTGAGAGATTAAGAATATTGAAATATGATCTGTGTGTAAAAACTCTCTCTACTTACTTTCATATTTCTAACATGGTTTCAACCCCTGTTCTGGCTTGAATCCCTCACAAGAGGGCCAAGGAATATGTTTTCTAACATGATTTCAGCCCCTATTTTGGCTTGACTCCCTCACAAGAGGGCCAAGGAAGATGTGAAAAGCTATTGAGTTTTATTACACTATAATTAAATTAGGGTAGCTTATATGTGTGTTTGCTTTTATATTGTTACAATGTGAGATTTTCTGTGATCCTACGTGTAGACCTGTGCATTGAAAGCATATCCTGTTGTGCTCGATTGCTTCTCTTTCTTTATATTGTTGCACTTTGGCTTGACTCCCTCACAAGAGGTCCAAGGAAGATGTGAAAACGTATTGAGATTTATTACACTATAATTAAACTAGGGTAGCTTAGATGCATGTTTCTTTTATATTGTTACGGTGTGAGATTTTCTGTGATCCTACATGTAGATTTGTACATTGAAAGCATATCCTATTGTGTTCAACTACTTGTATTTCATTATACTGTTGCTCTTGCACTATGGGAGGATCGAAAATGAAACCTACATCTTTGGTCAAATTCAACCCCCGAAGGAGCCACCAAATTAATAGACCTTGATCAGTGGGTGACATATTCTAGTCATCGTTCTAGTATCTTGTCTTGTGTACCATGACCAATATGTGTAAACCGCAATGCACACTATTGTTGGCACAAATACCTCTTCGATTCTATCACATGTATCTTAAAATGCTGAAGAATCTGTGTGGCATAGCCTCTACCTACAACATAGCGACATAGTGCAGATATATTTATAAAAATAGAGTAAATTTATGAAGGCTTCATTAATGAGAATTGATGAACCAGATGGGGAAATGAAAATTGTTGCCAATAGACTACACTGTGTGATGCAGGAGCATTCGCTCTCAAAGATCAAGCTCAAAGTATATAGCCAGACCTAAAGGTCTAGACGTTAGCCAAGAAAGGGCCATTGTAAAATTTCATGTAAAACAATATTTATTTCTTAGTAAGCGTAGATAGCAAATCTATTTAGTGGTTCATTTAAAATTAAGGATGACTTAGCCACTATTCATTTTAAATTAGGCAAGTAGATCAAGATAGGACTAGTTAGCAACTAGTTTGAAGAAACTGGTGAGCAACTAAAAAGTAACTGAGGAACAGGTCCTCAACTGTAAAGAAACTACTAATAATGTATTGAAAAGAGAAAAAAGAGAGAGGTTGGAGAGGTTATCTAGCCAGATAGGGAGAGTGTGATTGCAAGCTTGCACGCAGAATGTGAAAAAGAGGCCACTGATATTAGAAGAATAGGCTTGAGAGACAGAGAGAATCATTATGTAATCAGTTGTTTTATTTATATAGACAGAGATTTAATTCCAAAAACTGTGTAAATGTGCATTTTGAGTATTGAATAATGAGTTATGTGTGTATTAGAAGTTCTGTATAACATATATGTATGCAAGTAGAGCTCGGCAGAATACATAGTGGACTAGAATAAGACAAAGGATTGTAATGGACCTCTGAATCCATTCAAAGGACCAAAGTAGAGTCTTGGAAGGATATGGTTAAAGAAACCTGCAGAGGTAAGCTCAGGAGGGAGTCGCACAGCAGGAGAGCAGAAGGACAAGTACCCTAAGGAAACTCGAAGACCACAAAAGAACATTGGAGAATGGCGTAAAAACCAAGTAAAAAAGGAAGAGCGAAGAAGTGAAGCATTAGTGCACAGGATCCGTTGGATCTTTATGATCAACGACCAAGATTAAGTCGGAAAAGAGTGGAATGGAGTTATCAAATCTCATCGGAGGAAAGCCTTACATAAATGAACCCGACCTCAAGTGATTAGCGATTACGATCCCGCGACTGAATGTGAACCATTGGATCGGAAGTTCAAATCAACAGTGGAGGAGCTTTAAACAAATATTGCATTGCAACGTTTCATTGATGAATTAACCTTGGGCCATTTGAAATTGTGAATTGTGATATAGGAGCAGACCCGACATGGTAATGAACATGGGTTGATGTTATTTGAAGTCCGAAGTGCTAATCACATATTAGATGTGGAAGAGGAAGGCATGTTAATGGACCTTGGCTTTTAATACATGCGACGTGCGATATGCAAAGGGGCGATGAGAGCGGACCTGAGAGAGGAATGAATCGTAGTTCATGTTTTTGGAATCCGATTGCATTATTGCATATTAGAGGTGATAAAGGAATGTTGATGGACCACGGAGGATTGGAATATCGATAAAGGCATATATTGGGAAATGTGCCAAGGCTATAGAAATATGGGGAAAGAGGTATGGTTTCGCATAGTTTGTATGATTTCTCTTATATAAACATTATAATAGAAATAGTGCCGATAAGGGTTATGTGGTTTAAGTCATGTATGATCAAAGTATAAAGTGTGGAGGTTTGTTTATATATGTGCAGGTATTGTTCAACAAAGTTTATGAGGAGTATTAAGTCCCGATAGAAAGGAGAATGAGTTCCAATAGCAATGAAAGGATTATTTAAAGGAATACTGGGCTATTGCAATGAATCATTCCGTAGAGACTGATAAAGGGGAGCCTTAACCATTAAGGATTTGAAAATTCAAACTCAGCAGAGAGTTTGAAATTCCTAGGGAAATTAGTTTATGCATTCCATATGCATATTGTGGGTATACACAGGGTAGCCCTATGTCAATTGGTATAAGAGCAGTTAAAGTTCTTTGTAGAAAACTTATAACAGAGTTGTGTGTAAAGATGTTTATGCAGGTAATAGGAGATCAGATTTTAATATGACAAACAGTAAGCACACATAGGTGATGTGCAGCAGAACTTGCAGATGTAAGGAGGTAGAGAACAATCCATTCAAAGTGCAGGAGAATGGTGGAACAGGATCATGCAGAGATCCCGAAAAGTGAGATGATATGTTTTGTTTTGATCTGATTGAAGATTGGAGAATGTGTGTTTTTACAATAATACACAGGTAACAACATAAGAAGGTGAGAAGGTTGCAACAGTGTAGAGTGAGGAGTGCCCAATAGGTTCAAGAGGAAAGAACCAGAGAAATGCTAACAGACTAAGCTCAGAGGAAAGAAACATAGTGAGGCATATGTAGCAAGAAGGAGACTTGTTATTGTAGAGGTAGTGTTGCAGCTCACAAAAGAAATTCCACAAAGGATGTGGGTAGAATTGCTAAAGGATGAAGAAAGCCGGTAAGAATTTCTAAGTGAAAAAAGTGGTGGTCAGAACCCAGTATTTCAATTGTGATTGAAGTACAAGAGGACAATTGAGTTCATAGAAGAGGCAGATGAGTTGAAGCCTAGAAGAAGTAGAGAAAAGTGCTCAAAGAGGTTCCAGATATAGAGAATCAGTGCTTTTCAAAAGGCCAATTTTAGAGGAGCTCTTGGTGAGGTAAGTTGCAATAAGGAGGACTTGTTGCAGAGGCTTTAGTGCGGCTCATAGTGGATGAATGAGAAACTCATGAAGATGGAGAAGAAGATGACTACTGATATTCATAACAGAGGTAACAGAGGTTTTGAAGAAGACCACATCAGAAGAAAGATGAAGAAAGAGAATTCCAAGGCAAATGACAAGAGGATGAGGCAAGGGGAAATTGACAAGGAAATTGCATAGATGAAAGAACAACTCAATGTGTTAACAATGTTGCTAGAGGAAAGCCATGCACAAGGTTGGGCCTTGAGGAAAAAGGTAGTGAAGTGGTCTAAGCTACATAGAAGACTACAACAGAGGCAAGTGAACAGCCTGGTGGAACAACTCAGAGAGGCTGAGTCGGAAATGGAAGAATCCATTTGTAAACCAGAAAAGGGTGAAATTTTGGATGAAGATGAAGACTCGAGATCTGTAGAAGATCTTATGAATCGCATGAAGGATTTAGGATAGAAAGGAGACATGATGACTGAAGCATCAAGTGAGACTACAAGGTCTTATGTTGTTAAAACTAATAATTTGTGTATGATGGCAGGTATTGCAGGAGAAAAGAAACCTTTTGAAGATATGTTCAGAATAGATGAAGATCTAGAATTAAAAGGTGACAAAGAAAACTTCTCAGAAGAAGAATTTGACTGGATACATAAGAAAGAGTCTATGGATGAGTCTATGGAAGTTGTCATAGAGATGGGGGATCATGATATTATTCTGATGAAGAATGAAGGAATATTGTCTCAAAAAGGTAATCAAATGAATTTGATTAATGTTATTGATGAAGAACAAATGCAGGAGAATATTACTGTAGATGATGTGACAAGGATAGCTCTAGAAGAAGAGTTACAGAGGAAGGAAGCGCAAATGATGAATACTTAACTGAAGGAAGAATTACTCAAGATAAGTGAGTATCATGAGGAAGAATTGAAGACTATTCAAGTGAGGCCAAAAGGTCTTATGTGTTAAATTTGATAACTTGTGTATGTTTGCAGGTGGAACATGTAAGGAAGGGCAATTTGCTGACATTGTCATCAAAGAGGAAGAAGACATGTAGAATCTAAACTCTATTTTGAAAGAAGTTGGGATGGCTAGGTCTCATATAAGTGTCCATACACAGTTGGGGAAAAGTATTTATTTTCACCATATTGTAAGGGGTAAGAGTAAGGAAAGTTTGGCTTATGATGATGGCCAAAAGAAAGAAGTAGTGGAGAAGAATATGAAGTAGCAAGTGGAAGTTGCAGAAGAAGGAGTTCACTACAGTGAGCAAAGACAAGAAGACATCATTGGAGCAGATGTGATGTGGAGGAGAGATTATCTGACAGTCTCATGAATTCTTTTGAGAATTCAAAACAACACACTAATGTGTTGACAAAGGAGGAAGAATTACAGCAGCAAACTAAGTTGTTGCCAAAGGAAGAAGAGGCACTGAGGCCTTATGTTTTTTATTTTAACAATTGTTTTATGAGTGCAGGTTTAGTTGTAGATGCTGGAGGAAATTTGGCACAAATGAGCCGCCAAATAAAAATGAAAGAAGAAGATTCTATGGAAGAATTTAATCCATGGAACAGAGATGTTCAATTGTTGGAGAGAATGCTGGAAAGTCATAATTTAGTGTAGATAGAGATAACTGTGAAAGAAGGTAAGGATGAAAGGGAGGCATCAAGAACAAGCAAGGAACAAGTAAGGAACTAGCAACTACATGGTGGAAGTAACCAACAACAATTTGAAAAGTTAGTGGACAACAACAACAACTTGAAGTAGAGAGAAAGAGGTAACAATGAATGGCAAAATATGGACTAGCCCAAAGATATGCCAGAGCTGGAGATTGAAGAGTTATGGCAGTTAATGATGAAGCAGTCGATATGGAGGAGGTTGACAGTAGTGGGAAGAATGATCAATCAGAACTTGAAACTGATTGACAATGAGAGGAAGATGAAATAGAAGACAGGTGACATACAACAATAACAAAGGTGCAAAGCATTCAAACAACTACAAATAAAAGTTTGGGACCCTAGAGGTTTCCTATCAACACATGAAGTCACATGATCATGAAATCATGAATGTTATCAAGCTTGAAGTATCCAGGTACACCTAAAGGTCTAGACTTTAGCCAAGAAGGGGCCATTGTAAAATTTCATGTAAAATAATATTTATTTCTTAGGAAGCATAGATAGGGATAAAAAAGTAAGGTCGGTTAATAAAAAAAATAAAAAATAAAAATTGAATATACTATATACACTCTAATAAAGAAAACAAAAATGAATATTCTATATCTACTCTAATAAAAAAACAAAAATAAATATGTTATGCATGTTCAGTTATTTTTCTATATGATATAATCTTATTTAATGTAAAGTAATTAGATTTAAATTATTAAAAGAAAATATTTCAATGTTACAAATATTCAATAATGGTGATTAATAAAATATTTATATATGTATTTGAATGTATGCTAAAAAATATATATACTATCCCTATAAAAATATCTAGATACACATATTCTGTAAATATTTTAGTGTCAACCATATACATAATCTCTATATATGTATTTACAATTTAATCATTATTTATATATAATATATATATATATATATATATATATATATATATTCTTAAAAAAAAATTAAAATTAGACTTACACTTTTAAGTTATATAACACTCAAAAATTCTACTTAAACAAAGAAAGTTACACTTTCTAAAAAGTTTACACTTGAAAACAATTCAAATCCATGTTTATTTATGTTGCTTTTATATTCTAAAAGGTATGATGAGATTTATTAAGAAATGAGAGATCATTCTATATTTTAAAGGATATGATTTCCATGTGTTTGTACCAAATGACTGAAATTCAAAGGAACATGAATATGTTAATCAAATATGTTAAGTTTCAAATTGCGACTAACCATGCTCTCATTAAGACAAATGAGTACATCTATTTAAAAAATGTGATAAAATATTATTATCAAGGCTGTGCTACATTGCTCTGCTCATCACAACATTTCACCTGTGAGCAATCCATAATGAGTGTGGACATACGGTTGACACTAAACCATTAAATGAATGATATACGATAGCAAGTGATGACATGGCATGCAATTTTCCTTCCCAATTGAGAGGTGAGCATGTGAATCCGGGAGGAGGGGTAACACCACATTGAACAAAAAGCTCCAGAGCCAGTGGTAGGATGACATTGTTGTTGAGTATATTGAGGTAGATAGTTGTACATAATCGATGCCTTGTATGAGTGGGTAGCACTGGTTGACAACAGGGTTGACTACATAGCATGGTATCATTAATGGCGTATTATGAAAAGTACCAATAAGCTTCCGTTCAAGGCTATTAACCATCTCACCCGTTTCACCAACTTATTAAACATCAGTCATATGGAAGGAAGCACTGGTACTCACATGGGTTTAAAGGGCCTTATTTAGTTCTTATAACATGTCAATCCTACCATGTTTAGTTGGTGCAAAGATGTCGTAGAAAATATGAAGAGATAACTAATAAAATATTCAATGGCACAATAGAGGCAATTAGAGAATATCACTCTAATGAGACTGAAGATCTTAAAACCATATATTGGTACCTCTAAACTATTTATGAACTCATTGATAGATTTGATATTTAGTATAGGTTGTGGGGATCCAGTTTTTTCTTCTGGCCATATGTTTTTTAACTAGTGGATTGAGCAAATTATGGTAGTTTATTACTACATTTATGCAAGGACCAACATGTGATATGATCTAGATTTGGGACTGGAGAAGGGTGAAAAATAAACATACTTTGATAACAAAAATACATATGTGATGGTTTTATTTTATGTTTATCATTTTTATGTTATTTTGAAATGTAAATAATCTTTTTTCATGATTAAATGTAACTAACTTGTGATGTTGGTTATGACACTTATTTGGCCCAAGTAAAACCAACAATGATATCAACACTACATGGTAGGATATGTTAAGTGGTGTTATAAGAAGAAGAAACTAACAAAAATACCGCACATGACCTCTGAGAGGTGCACAGGAACCTAGAAGGCTTCACCATATTGGTATCCCTAATGACTATGAATGATGTTTCCTAATAACTTCAACACCAAATGGTCAAATTTTCCTTGTCATTGCTACAAAATGTTAAGGTGGGTAACTTGTCCCATGATATGCTTCCATGAGCATCCAACATCCTAGCAGGACCAGAGGATAGTTCCACCACACATTTTGACTACTTATGGTGATATCTATCGAGGATTTTATAATACCATTGTATAGCCCTAACAACCCTATTGTGTTTATTAAACTAATTTTCCTATCATGGAATAGCAAAACTTTGACATATATATTTCTATATTTTGACTTGTACATATGTTATCTAAGTGATTTTAATGTTACCCATGTCATTATAAGCTTGCATTCTTATGTATGATTCTAAATTATACAAAAAATGCCAATCTAACATAGCTAGTCAAGGAATTAGCTAATTGTTAGAACTCTTGGTATATGTTAATAATAATTTAAAAAAAAATGATTTTCAAGAATATGTACTATTGAATGTTCAGAAGAAATATATACACTAGTCAGTTGTAAGACTACTACTCGAGAATCCAACTTGGAAACTAACATAGAAATGTTGAGAATAATAGCCTTGCACAGTAGCTCGATTACCATAACATACTCAATTTTTGTAGTTATAAGACCTAGGTATATTTCCCGTGGAATCACCAATTCATCTATGGGTAGGAATATCAACCATGAAGTGGAAGCAATATCTTGGGTATCCATTTTGTTGTCATTTATGAAGACTACATGCATTGATGTCAATGTTGAGATTTGAAAATCGAGTACTAATTAAGGTAAGAATCTAAGCAAGGTTTGTTATATCAGTATTATTACAACAATCCACACCACACACAAAAATAATGGATAATGTATATCAAATTTGTAAAAGTAATGGCCTATGTAAAGTCAATTTTTAGATACAGTAAATCACATGGCTCTGGTTCTGGATTTCCATCATGTTCAACTATGTCTAGGCCCCTCTTTTTGACACACATTTCACAATGTAGGAACTACCCAAAAGAGGTTCTAAATTTCTTATAACTACCTTATCATGGCCCTAATCATAGACAAAAAGTAATTCACCTTCCAAACAAATTTATTATACTAACATTTAAGAAAGTTCTTATAAGTCTTATTGGCCACCACGACTTCTTGACATTGTTCATCTATATCGGTCAAATGTAATAGATTTCTTTCCCTTATAGGAGTGCCAAGAAAGAGTTCTATTAAAAGTTTTAAGTATGTAATCTTGCATTCAATTGCTTCGACTACCTCTATTTCATAAACAAGTTGAAAAAATCTGAAAAAAAAATTCTTTATTTAAGGTTCAATTAGTTTTGTGCTTACTGAATATTCTCTAGATCATGTTTTTGAAGATAGAATCTCATGTTTAATTAGTTTGAATACCTCCATTCCATAAACAAGTTGAAATAATATGAACATAGTGGTAGTAATTTCTTAGGTTAGATAAGTTATAGTCCTAAAGTATATAATGTACCAATTATTTTGTGCTCCCAAAATATGCTCTAGATCATGTTTTTTGAAGATATTAAAAAACCTTCACTTCTACAATAATAATAGGTTAGTAAGGTATTGATTTTTAATGAAGAAAACCTAGTTTGGTTCTTGTTTTAAATTCATATTCAATCATTGTATTTTTTCTTCTAATTCCATAAATTTATAGTGTAAAAATCATAGCAATCAACTTATAGGGTCATGTCAACTATTGTGTCCTAGTTTAGAGAACTGGGGCAAAAAACCTTTTAGAATCAATTTTGTTGAAATTGTAGCAAGAAAATGATTCATTTTATTTGTGCCTTTGTCAAATGGAGAAATTCAATTTTCCTTGTAAACATGATGACCTGGATTGTAGTTAGCTAGAGTGACATGGCCTTGTCAACTAGTTATGTTACTAAATTCAAATTTGTAGGCTAGAAGTAGAGTTGTGCATGAGTTGATTGCCAAGATCTAGAAATCTAGTTGAGTACTATTATTTGAACTCAATTGACTAAGATATAGTCATTATTTGGGTCATTTGAAGGTCAATTGAGTAGTTATTAATATTTCCAGCTCACTAATATCTTACTTAAATATTTTCTAAAAATAGACCCGGTCATGCATGGAATCTGAATTGCCTATTTCAATGGAGAGAAAGGAATAATTGTAGTTTTCATTGTATACTATTGAGTGTAAAAATTTGGTATGTAAAGGATGACCTAATTTCCTTATAATTGAATAAGTAAATAGGAGTGAGTTCAGGAACATGCGTGGAGGCAAAGCAGGTGGAGGCCTAGTGTTTCCTAGAGTAGTCTCAGGATGAGGAGATCAATATTGCAGTGTAGGTTGAGCTTCAAGGATTGAAGTTGTCATTGTAATAGATCAATTGTCTCATCTCATATAATACCAACAGAGGAGGTAGTTGAACACTTGAAATACCTAGTAACATGGAAACACTCATGGCGAGAAATCTGTCAGTCAAAAACCAAAATGAACTTGAGAACTAAACTGTAACATACATGTGTGATTGATTATGAATGTTGCATAATTTCAGTCAGTATGTCGGGGGAGTGACTCTGAAGACTGCGCAAGGCACAGTCTGGGATGTTGGGAGAGTGACTGAATGCTAGAACTGCACAATGAACAGTCTAGTCTGGCCGATGATTGCTGTAATTGCTCAATGCACAATCTAAGCTGGCAATGGTTGTAGGCTTAGTGACTGCATTACATAATTTTCTTGGCCAGTAGTCACTGTCCCTCAGGATTGTGCAAAGAAGGCCTAGGGAACAACTGTTGGGTAGAAATGTGCATTTCCTGAGAGGAAGACAAAGCCTTCCCTTGTTGAGTACAAAGCATGAATGTTTAGAGGTATTTGTTTCAGCCGGATGTATACCCGAGGAAGTTTGTACACCCCTCCATGAGGGGTGGGAGGGGAGGTGTGGGGGGGACTTGTCCCCCGCGTGGGGGTCTAGCGGGGTCCACCCCCACCTCCTGGGGGGTTCAGGGGCCAGCGGTCCCCCTGTAGGGGTTCAAGGGTAGTGCCCTTGAAGCTAAACGCAGATGTAAAATTGCCTTGTAAAAGTATAGCAATTTCTAGTCAATCTGGGTCGTTCATTAGGTGGATGATCTGACGGTAGAACTTATGTTTAGTTTAGGGTTTTGTGCCCTAGAAGGCAACCCCTCTCATTGTATGATGGCATTGTATTGACTCTGTGTAATATATGTGTATTCACCAAGCGAGAAGCAGAGAAGTGAGACTATGAGAGAAAACAGAGGATATTACAGCGGATCTGCTATAGGTTGTGTCTCTTCATTTTGCTGGATAATAGAAAGGAAGGACTGGCTGTTTGGGGTGGACATAGCCCAAACTGGGTGAACCACGTATATTTGTGTCTCTCTTGTTTCATGTGTTTTCTATATTTATATTTCTGCAATATTTTATGTGTTCCATTGCTCCGTAACATATAATTTTTTAACATCCTTCTCAGGATTGTACAATGATGTCTTGTTGAGGCTCTTCGTTAGGCTGAGTCTGGGCCAAGGCAGCCTAGGAATGCTGATAGGAAAATGAAAGTGAATTTGAGTGCAATTGCATGGTGATACTAAGTGTGAGAGTAAATGAATAATCATGCATGCAAATGGTGAATGACAGATTCAGAAAATGAAACAACATGCATGTGGGTGTGGAGAGTCACTGAATCAACGATCATTAATGAAAAATTGTTTCATGCATGCAACAATAGTGAAGTAGCAACGAAAACTGAAACAATGCTAGGAAAAGCTAGTATACATGTAAACGATAACAAGGTTTCAAAGAAATCAAGAAACTAGTACTAACACAAGCGAAAGCACAAAAAGCGACAAAAATGCAACACAAGGCATGGAAAGCAGGCTTACCCCAAAACCACTGAGCTAAGTGTGCTGACTGCTCCTAGATGTGATGTGGGAGATCATAGGTGAAAGGTTTATGTCAGGAATGAGCTCTGTAGCTTATGGTTGATGATTTTTGATAACATCGAGGTTGTGACATGCATGCCCCACATCTAGGGAAAGTGACACTTGGTGGGATGTTTTTGAAATGATCCTTGCATGTAACCTCCAACAACTAAACATAGGTCCCTGAAACAGGGGATGCCTTTTCATGATTCCTTGGGAGAAGCAGCCGATGCATGCAAGTCTATTTTTCTCAGTCCATGAGGGAATTGGTCAACTGAGTTGCACATGAAAGAGACTGCTCGACTCCTGGAGAGAAATGTTCATTTCTGCCAGGAGCTGGGTTGGTTTCCAAGGGGGTTTGCACAATTTCTGGGTAGAGTAGCTAACTGCTACCTAGATTTGCATAAATTCTGGGCTGAGCAACCCTACTAGGGAAAGTTACGCAATTCTTGCTGGGAGTGTTGAATGGCAGAATTGCACAATATTGAAGCCCAACAGGGTGCCAGATAGGATTGACAATTTCTGGAGGGAATGTTGGTTTCCCTATAGAAATGCATAATTTTCTTAGGGTAGTTACTCAGCCTACAACAAGAATATGTCCGGGTGAACAACCTGTGAGGGGCGTGCATCAAACTTTGATGGGCAGGCTATCTTGTGCAAGCAAAATACTAAATCTTGTGAACTTGACGAAGCAAGGCAAGTTGGCATGAAAGGTTTGTAGGGAGGATACAAAATGGCCTTAAGGAAAAATTTTGGAGAGTGGTTATAGCTGCTACAACACATCCTTCAACTAGAGTAAGGTGTTTATCAAGAAAATCATTTTAACAACATTAAATTTTTTTGTTTTAATGATAATCATGCACAACAGTAATCGGTAATGGAACCTATATGCAAGCATAGTGGAGAAAGATGGGCTCTGATACCATTTGTGATGGATCTGGTCATATATACCAATTTTTTTAAAAAAAATTACAATTTATTTCTTTGATGGTTAATTAGAGCATTGGAGGTGGATCAAATGTATGAGGTTTCATTATCATATTCAGTGACTTAAATATTCTACTCCATAGCATTATTTTATATCTTCTTTTAACATAATTAAACTACCCTTACTTCGAGTCTTCTTTTTTAAAGGCTACAATACACTACAACCCCAATTATGTGTTAGTATCCCATGATTTGTATGGTTCACAAGGTGTTTGAAGTGGTTATGATTGCAATTTATCTAAAATAATTACATTTAGCTATATACAAGGTTATTACGCAGAAATTATTGAACTCGTTTCTTACATATGATCATTGTGATGGTTGTTTATTGTTGACCTTAGGGAATAATCCACTTTCCCCATCTCTTATGTTATTCTCCCTAGCTCTTTTGGTTATTATATGGGGTGGGTGCTCTACCTTGGTCATCACCATGCCTCCTCTAACCTATGAAGTCTAACCTATCATCTGTTAGAGCCACTAGAGTATGAGCACACCTTCTTCCTTTCAAGTTTTGCAATGTCAATCAAGTGATGTGGTCTCATCCTCCTCAGTGGTATTGTTTGTAACCTTGGAGTTGATCCCATGATGCAATATCAAGAGCTGATATTAGTTTTTGATAGATCAACGATGATAGTTGTAGCATCTGAAACCCTAATGCCTTGTTTCCTAGTTTGGATACATCTCCCCTTGGCGACCCTTAGTTGCATTTTGAGTTTGGCTTGCACACTAGTTTCTCTGCCCTCTTACCATATCCAGCAGAATATATTGTTTTGGTTATAGAACAACATTCTGGCCACCCTCGTGCAATGGAGAACCTAGCTTTGTGAGGGGTTTTATTTTTCTCTTTTGATGGAACACTTAATCCATTTCACAGCGGTTCGAGGATCTACAATGGGACAGGTAATAGTATGGCAAGTGTATCTTATGTTTCTGTTCTTGTTTTGTTAATAATTGGTTCTTCATATGTGATATCTAAGCAATTGCTGGCTATTAGAAGTCTTAACCGAGGTTGCACTGCAGAGCCAGTTCGATGCAAACAAGGTATGCTCGCCCTCCTCTGTTTAGAGACCTTGGTAGGTTATTCTTATATGTTTTGGATTTATCCCCAATCTAGAACTATTTCCAACTGGTTTCTCTATCCCAAATTGTTGCCTTACCTAGTTTGTCAACTCGTTGTTTAGGTTCCTTCCACACAAGTGCACAATAATTTTATGCCCAGAAAAGGTATGAAGGCACATATTGGTTGTGCTTGAATAGGGTAGTTTTCCATGAGATATACCTGTTAAGTTCTTTGCATTAGTTTCAAGATTTACCTAACTCATTTCTCTATAGTTTTATTATTCTCTCACAGGTAGTATAAAATACCCATGCCTACGAGTGGGGTGATGTTTTAGTTTTTCACCTAGCTCATCTAAAATTTGACCCTTTTCCGGGTTGGTATGGGTTTCTTGAATCCCCTACTTGTATTGGTCATACAGAGTGCATGCATCTATGCCTTTGAAGCCTTCTCTGGTTCTGTTCAGTTCATTTCCGCCCTTTCAGGTGTTTTTAATTTGCCTTCTAGGTGTACCCTGAAAGATGATATCGAGCAGGGTTAATTATTGTATTGGATTTGTTTTGTGCTTTTCTCCCATTTTATGAGATGGGTTTCACCCCAACCTTTGTTTCTAGCCTGAACAACATCACTTTCATGTTGTATTTTTTTAATGTTAAATAGAAATACGCCCACTAGATGTTGTTTCCATTTTGTTGAACTCTTACAGACATGGACATTTTGATTCAGGGTTATTTAACTTATGGAACCATAATAATTTATTTTGGGTTTTCCTCTATGTATAAATATTTGTTTCAATGTTATTTAAATGCC
This sequence comes from Pinus taeda, assembly GCA_000404065.3. Taxonomy (NCBI): domain Eukaryota; kingdom Viridiplantae; phylum Streptophyta; class Pinopsida; order Pinales; family Pinaceae; genus Pinus; species Pinus taeda. The sequence goes on from APFE031198258.1 coordinate 23,962, forward strand.
AACTAGTTACTATGTTTATGACTAAACTATTTGGTGATGGTTGACATTTAGGATGTTCTCCTCTTTCAATTTCACATGTATTGTTGAAAATGATAACTCTTCGCCAATTTGTATCAAGGCGTGTTTCCTTTCTTATAGTTACTCATTTATGTTACCTCTCGTCTGAATGTTTATGCATTAGATAGTATATGGTTGAGTTCAAATAGATAGGCTTGTATGTTATGCTTCTTGCCTTCATTTTCATTGATTTGGAGTAATTACTTGAAATATCTAGGCTGCCCTTCCTAACCAGCATTAAGATATGTTGGGTCAGCATCGTTTGAGAATAAAATGTGCAGTTATTCTTTGTTTCCTTCAGTCTTTAATTTACAGTCTATAGTTATGATGGGAAATTATAGTAGCACTAGAGCTGGAAGCGTATTGTTGAGTCCAATGAGTGTATGATGGCTATATTTAAAGTCAACCGAGCTCTACCCTGCCTATATTGCTACACTCTACTTCCCTGAGTTTTTTGGATGTGTTTATACCTTATACTCGGAAAATGAGATACCCATGCTAGTTTAAGATTCTTACTATCTAAGGCTTGTTTTGAAGTTGCATGTGTTTTCTAATTCCTATACATATTTAGAACATATCTTTATATTTTGTACTTCTAAAGGGTTTTGCATAAGTTTCTATCACATAGTCAGTTTCTTTAATAATTAGTTCTCTTTACACTTCTCATCATTAATGTGAGTGTTATTTCTAATATTGAAGAAAATTATTATTCTAGCAGCTCGGCGTAGTTAATATTTAACTAGGTATTTCATGTACATCATTTTTGTTTTATGGGATTTCCCTTACAATCAATGTTAATAAATGGTTTTCCCACCTGTGAATCCATTCCCTGTTACTAGCTTCAACTAATGATCTATTTAAATTTTTCTATTTATAACATTATTATATCACTCATTTAAATCTATTATTGATTAGATTCGTAATATAGTCTCTTTTTCTTGCTATAAATTACCAACTCTTATTTGCTTTGTTGAATATCTACTAAATTCACTAGTCTTGACCTGCTAGTCGAGGTACTAGTCTTATAGAGAACCTTTGTAACAATAAGAGCCTTTGGGTATATATTTTTTCATCCCATAGTCTCATTTCATATACCAAAACACATGCATGCTTGTCTACTTATGAGCAATCCTACAATTGTCTTTCTTATTTTAATTCTATTGTAATATATACATCTAAACTAAAAGTTTTAAACGATGAGAATTATATACTAAAGAGCAACTGAATACAATGGTTACATAACTAATACAACCCATGATCTAAAAAGTTTTAATTATATTTATGTTGAGAGACTCAGGTCTATGAAACTTTATTACCTATAAAGACCATACAGTTGTTGGATAAACAACAATACAATACTTAGGAGTACCTTCATCCCAAATAAATCTACATTTCTATAATTAAATACCGATACTTAGAACAACACTAAAAGTATCCATGGTCATGATATTGAATAGAACATAATCAAATTAGTCCCACTACAAAAGAAAAATATAAAATATAGGTACTTTGTTACCTGAAAATTGAATAACTAGGAACCACATTAACTTGGAAAGAAAAATTTGCCACCCAACCTTGAACCATCACTCCCGGGTCACCTTGAGCTAAGATTATGTTTCCTCCAATAATGATGCCAACCTAAGCCAACAATACCCACATTATGCAAATAAAATTGCATATCACTGATCCTAGGACTTAATCACCTGATCTATGGTGAAAACATTCAAAAATTAAGGTTTATGCTCTTAATTAAGTTTACGTAGAAGTGTTACTTTTGACCATCCCGGTTTGACCCTCAATTAACCTTTGAGTGGTACTTTACTCAACGTTAAAAAAAAATTGGTTAATTTTATACCCCACGTATATTAACCAAACCCCACTCTTTAACTTTGGTTTTTCGATGCAAACCATTATCCGTTCAAGCTTCCACCATAGATTTCACTTCCTCATATCAATGGTTGCTGCACGATTTCCATTCATCCTCTAGAACTCAAACAAACTTAAACTCATGTCCATAAACTTCTAGGTCCACTCAGGCCCAAGTCCTATTGGCTTCAATCTCCATCATTCATCTCATCATTTAATCCGGCAGTTGATGATACACTCGAGCATCGCACATTGAAAATAGCATTTTCTTAAGGCCAAGGTTCATCCAGTCATGAAATATTGCGATGTGAAACTAATTGGCGATCCCCCATCGTTGATCTAAGCACACTTTATCCAATGGTTAACAATGATATCGGATGAGTTACTTGCACGATGTTTACCCAACCTTACAGAGCCGATAAGGAATATAAATCCTTAATCTATAAATGTTTGGGTTTGATTTTGAACTTAAACTTCAATTTCGTTGGATATACAAGGCCATCAAATCTACAATTTTGTGGGACTTCAACGAGCACAAAGACTAAAACATGCTTAAACCCCACAGTTGACTGTGATCTAAGAGTTGAATATGAGATTGACAGCTAGGAGTGAGTGTAGGACTTCAACCACAATCTAGAAAATTTGTACTCTCCTAACCCCATAGTTGTTGATCACCGTCAATCTATCAGATATGTTGATTTGATGATCCATATCTATTCCTCCTCCATTCTTCTTTCACTAACACTTAAGTTAATCTTCATCGTTCATTTCTTTTACTTTTTGTCATGCGACTTAATCTTGATCGCCAATCTCTTTCAACCTCATTCATTGATCTCATAGATCTAATGACTCCTCTGCACATTTACTTCCTTCCTTCGTGCCTTTACTTTCTTTATTTTTATGCCATTACTTCAATTTTCTTCTGTGGTTTTGGGTTTCTCCAGGGTTTCTAACTCTGTGTACTCTTATTCACTGCCATCCTTGAACTTCATTTGGATCCTTTGATAAGATTCAACAATCAAACCTCGATCCTACATACTCCCCTTCTTCTCTGTGTTCTTCCCGAACTCCACCTGTATACATATACTATGCAGAAACTTATAATTCACACACAATTCATAACTCCATTAATCAATACACCCCACATAATTCAGAATCGAATTTCTATATATATATATATATATATATAAACAAATGATTACATAATGAGACTCTTTGTCTCTCTGGCCTGATTTTGTAATCAGTGGCCTCTGTTTACCTACTTGCCCATAGGCTTGCAATCAAACCTCTAACTCACAACCTCTAATTAGCTAGATAGCTAACTATGTAATTTGACTAACTCTTTTTATGCCTTTTTTGACTTACATTTATACAAAAGGAGTCTACAACCAATTTTTGGTTTATATCCTTAATAATTTCAACTAAAACCTAAGAATCCTCTCAATACTATAAATCATGAATTAATTCCTAATTCAAGATCTACAATTAATTTCCAAAGATATCAATCCCTATGAACTCTTAACTATCCTGATTCTCTCATGTTCCCCTTCATTCGATAACATTTACAATATGCCTCACAATACTTAATTAATTCCTATTTTCATAAAAATCACTCAAAATCCTAAATAATTATATTAATTTGACACTTGGGAAACCATATTCCTTAAAATAAAAGATCCCCTATGTCTATTAAAATATAATGATTTTTATTTAGCTGAATGCTTCTGCACAGACTCCCAAGGTAGAAAGCATTCAGGATCTCCTAATCATGTGTCTTCATATGTTGATAGAAAACCTCCAGTGTCCCAAACTTTATTTTGTAACTTCCAAATGCCTTGCACTTTTGTTGCTTCTATAGGTCTGATGTCTTCTATTTCATCTTCCTCTCACTATCAATCAGGTTCAAGTTATGATTGCTGGCACTTTCTGCTGTCATTTTCCTCAACCTGGGTATTTCATCATCAACTGCCATAGTTCTTCAATCTCCATTCCCAGCACATCCTTGGGCTTTTCCATACTCTGCCCTTTTCTACTATCTCTTTCTCTCTGCTTTAGGTTGTTGTTGCTATCCACTAACTTTGACACCTCCACATTCTGTATCTCACTGCACATTGTCCATTCATATTCAAACTGTTGATTACTTTCCTCAACCTTTTCTACTACAACTTTTGCTATTACTCTTGATATTTCTCCAAGTACTGTTGTATATATTGCTCCAACCCAAAATTCCTAAATATCCTTCAAAATATCTTCCTTTGCAACATCTAATTTCTACTCCTTGTCTACAAAAAAACCTATAATCATAAAAAAATTGTTAAAATATAAATCATAAGGCTTTTGTGCCTTTTATTCCTTTGGCAACAATTCAACTTGCTACTCTAATTCTTCCTCCTCTATCAAAGTATCTGTATGCTGATTTGAATTCTTAAAAGAATTCACGAGATTGTCAGCTAGTCTCTCCTCCACACCATCTGTTTCAATGATGTCTTCCTATCCTTTTCCACTGTAGTGAACTTCTTCATTCTCATTCAGTTCTGATTTTACAACCTGAACAATTACTTTTTGGTTTTCTAGCCTTTTCTCCAAAACACTTAACTCATGCCATAAATTTTCCATCTCACTTCGAATTCCTCCTAAAAGCTTTGTACAATCCTCACTATTTTCTTCTTGTCACAATCATAACTTCTTGTTGACACTACTTCTTCATTTTGATCCTCTTTCTCTGTAATAGTTTTAGATGTCTTTCCATCACTCTCCCTTTCACCATTTAAGAAAATCAATTCCTTGTTATTCTTACCAATAGAAAATTCCTTATCATAAGACATAATTGTCTCAACTCTACTGAAGATATTTCCTCCACTAAGAAAGGAATTTATGAACTTCTTCTGTAGTAATAACTCAACTTGATGTTCATCTAAAATACAGTCATCATCATACCTTACTTGGCAAATTTCAACTTCATTCAAGACGGTTCCATAAGATGGTTTGTCTTCTTCAAAACCTATATTCACACACAACTTGTCAGTTGTAGAACCATAAGACCTCATGATCTCATTTGATGATTCAATGACCAAGTCCTCCTACTGTTGCAAGTCCATTACATGACTCACAAATATTTCAATGGTCTTCTCTTCAATCTCATCAAGTCCTTCACTTGATTGCTTAATATCCTTGTCTACGTCTTCTTGCTTTTGGCCATCCTCATGAGTCCAACTTCCTCAATTTTTTGTCTTTGCAATATGTTGAAAAGTAAAACCTTTTCTCAACTGTGTACAAGTATTTACATGAGACCTATCTATCACATCTTATTTCAGAACAATTTAGATTCTGCCTTTCTTCTTCCTCCTTTATGTCAAGATCAACAAATTGTCCTTCTTCACATGTTTCACCTGCAAACATACACAAATTATCATATTTAAAATCATGTAACCCTTTGGTCTCACTTGAAATTTCAGTCTTCAAGTCTTCATCTTCACCCTATTCTGCTTCGCAAATGGAAACTTCCATTTCCAATTCAGCTTCTCTGATTTCTTCCACCAAGCTCTTTACTTGCCTCTGTTGTAGCCTTCTCTATAACTTATGCCACTTCACTAGCTTTTTCTTCAAGACCCAACCTAGTCTTTGGCTTTCCTCAATTATCATCATTAATACATTGAGTTGTTCCTTCATCTTAGCAATCTCTTTGTCAATTTTCTCTTGACTCATTCTCTTTCCATTTACCTTGGAATTCTCTTTCTTCACTTTTCCTCGGCTGTGGTCTTCCTCAGAACCTCTGCTATGGCTATCAGTAGTCATATTCCTCTCCATCTCTATGAGTTCTTCACTCACTCACCATGAGCTACATTAAAGCCTCTACAACGACAAGTCCTCCCTGCTGCCACTTACCTCACCAAGTTTTCCTCTGTACTTAACTTTTTTTGCAAGCACTTGGTTCTCTATCTCTGGAACCTCTTTGAGCACTTCTCTCCGCTCCTTGTATGCTTCAACTCATCTACACCTTTCAAGAAAAAAATTGTCCTCTTTATCCAACCTCTGTTGGAATTCCTCAAGGTTCTGCCACATTCTTCTTTCATTCAGAAACTTTTACCAACTTCTTTTATCCCTTAGAAATTCTACCCATATCTTCTGTGGAATTTCCTTTGTGGGCTGCAACAATACCTTTGTAGTAACAAGTCTCCTTCTTGCTACATATACCTTAATAAGCTACTCTTGTTTGAGCTTAGTCTTTTGACATCTTTATAATTCTTTCCTCTGGAACCAATTCAACACTTCTTGCTCTAGGTTGCTACAATCTTCTCACCTTCTTATGCTGCTACCCTTCAAGATCTCTGCATGATCTTGTTCTACCATTCTCTTTCACTTTGAAAGGATTGTTCTCTGTTTCTTGCATCTATAAATTCTGCTGCACTTTATCCCTATGTGCCTACTACTTGTCAAATTAAAATATGATCTCCTTTTGCATGCATGCACATAGTAAACATAACTTTGTTCTAAATTTCTCAAGGATCTTTTACACAGAATTTCCTTATTCTGTGTTGATTCCAAAATGATGCCAACCTAAGATGACAATATCCACATTATGCAAATAAAATTGCATATCATTGATCCCATGCCTTAATCACCTGACCTATGGTGAAAATATTCACAAATTAAGGTTTAGGCCCTTAATTAAGCTTATGTGAAAGCATTACTTTTGACCATCCAAGTCTAACCCTCAATTAACCTTTGAGTGGTACTATACTCAGTCTTTGATAAACTTTGGTTAATTTTATACCCCACGCATATTTACCAAACCCCACTCCTTAACTTTGGTTATATTCAACTTAATCCATGAAACCTTTATCTGCTTTATTTCTATTATAATTCTTATATAATAGAAATACTCCATAAAACACACGTAAACCTTACCTCTCTGCCAATCCATGACTGTTACACAGTATTTTGTCACCGTCCCTGTTACCCCTTCTCCCGCACATTGGAGGACCTATTTCGGGACCTGTGAGAAGTGACATAACCTGAAAACACCTGCATTGTATCCCCTTGAGTATGTACTTCATATGCCCTGAATACACCTTCTGCAAAATACCAATAAATATAGCCCTTTTTCCATTGGCGTTGTTCCTCAGTGTATCACTCGCGCCAATGGGGGAAATCCTCCAAAGAGGGCGCGCCAGCTGGCGCTTTATCTCAGAGTCGCACTAGCACCAACCCAGTTGGGTAAAGGTTTTAACAAACCAACTTGCGGAGGTTCTTCCTAACCTATTCATGAACTGATTCTAGTTTTAGTTAGTTCAATTGGGCTTCGAATATCCAAAGGAGGGAAGTAGTTCTCCACCTCTCATGGAAGCATCCTAATGATAAGGACAATCCCATGAATCTTGTGGATGATCTTATCTCCTCCTCCTCTCTTTATATAAGCTTGTCCTTTTGCCTTTGACAAGCTAGTTAGTAATTCTACTCTTCAAGCTCCAAATTCTAAGTCCCAAAGTCTGAGAATTGCTAAGCTCATGCTACAAGAGGTCTTGTTCATCCCTAGTGGAGTTGCCAAATTGTTGTACAGGTAAATCCCCTCTGCGGAAAGAGGCGATCCCACTAGCCTAAATGGGGTCTAGCAACAATCAAACAACGCTAACACGCAGGTTCCTAATTGCAAAGTAAAGACTGATGATGAGGGCCTACCTCGAATCCAACGCTAGTATTTGCAGAAGGGTCGTCACTCCCAGTATTTTGCTTCAGTTGGTCACAATCCTCATGATCCTCGTGAACAGACACTTGCACATGCAAAGAACAACACAAATACAAGCATAAAGTCCAAGAAATGCAACTATGTATCAGTCAGAAAGGATACAACTCAAACATCATTATAAAGACAATATGAGTGGAACCATAATGATAGTCATCTATTATTATTCATTGGCAATGGCATTCCTCACTCATTTTTAGTTACCCATTCAGTATGAGACGGGAAAGCATCTCCTTACGTCTCTCAAACAGGACACAGCCACGCACATCTCTGATCATATACATGAATGGAGACGACGTCGTCGGTTGATCAAGTTCTAGATTCCTGATCAACTCCTCACCAATTGGTTCACAACTTCCTTTGTCCCTAAGATCGCATGGGACATTGCTATGGGAGCTTGTGTGACTGAAGAGCAAGCTATCGCGCGTGCTCAGTACCTCGACTTAGTTTATTCTCAGTCAGGTACTTTATATGAGTATTTGCTTGATGCCCCGAGACACAATACATCCAAAGCTCCACCAAAGCCATCTGTTGATGGGGTTATTGGCTCTGTAAATCCGTCATCGAAGAAATCATCCTCGAACCCTGGGAAGCAAAAATTGAATGCTTCAAACGAAAACACTTCTTAAGGTGGTTCTAATTCTGGGACTATTTCCGAGGTCAATGCCATTCAATCCACTACAGTGAACAAAGCCTCGAAAGGAAAGAAAAAGGGGAAAGCAAAGAATAAATCTAAGCAACCCAAACAGGACTCCTCCAAACCTCCACCCGAGGAAGGAGCCAAGCGTAAACCCAAGTATCCTTGTCTTATCTGTGATGAGGATCACTATACCAAAGACTGCCCAAGGCGATCCGAGGTTAGTCATTTATTGAAAGGTGCTCCTGGGATTCCTGCAGTTCTGAAAGAACCTTTCCCCTTTCAACAGACTCAAATGGTGGCCGATCCATCTTCGTCTTCTTCTCCCTTTGGTTCCCAAGTGTTCATGGCTGGAACAATTCCCATTCATGTAATGACTCGAACAAAGGAATATCCATCATCTGTCGGGAAGGAGGCTGAGGTCCCCTCGAGCGCTCCTCCGTCCAGTTCTGGTCCGCTCCACATCCAGAGACCTAGTACTGAGATGCCCATCCGACCCCTTCCCAAAGGAGTACTCTGGAGATCATCTTACAACCAAAATTCTCGTGTTGCCCAGCACTATAGAATAGTTGAGGACTTAGCGCAAGCTCCATCGGCTATGTCCGCTTTAGAAGTTCTCCAGAGCTACCCCCCTCAGAGGAAGTCCCTGCTATCGGCCATCGGTGGTATTGACCCGGTAGATTCGGATATGATCACCTTTTATCTTGAGAGCCATGTCCCTAGGTTGCCTCATCAGATTGCCTTCCTCATACAAGTCATCATCAACTCGAAAACGATTCATCATACAGTTATTGATGAAGGCACGTCAACATGCATTGTGTCTGTTGCTTGTTGGAAAGTGATCGGGTCTTCGATTTTGAGCTAGTCTCCCACGACGCTGGAAGCCTTTGATTGGAGAGAATCCCGTCCCTGTGGTATCCTTCAATGATTGTCGATTACTTTGGAAGGGAAAATCGTTGAAGTGGAAGTTGAGGTCGTTGACGCAAATCTTACTTACAACCTCCTTCTGGATCGGAGCTGGACATATGCCATGCGTGTCGTGGCTTTGTCCCTCTTCCATGTCATTCATTTCCCTCACCAGGGGAAAATTGTGATGGTAGACTAGCTCTCCTTCTTTGCTTCTTCTTCTGAACAAAATGTACCTTTCGTGGAGCATACCTCCATCCCTTTCGAGAATGTGGGAGCCGGACTCTTCAAATATCCCACCCTCATGGGTTTCTTTTCACTCCCACCTCCAAACCTTGCCTCTATTAGTATGATTTCAGTTCGTTCTGATCCTTGGGTCCTCCCCCCGATTGACCAGATAGAATCGTGGGGTGAGGAAATGCCGTTGAGTCTTGCCGAGCTCAACTACATCAAAATCACTGTTGTATCGGCTCCTCCTGCTGAATCTGCTTCTTTAAGCGGAGCTCTTGACTCATACGAATATTCCCCTTGGCTTGGAGAATGTGCCTGCTCGGATCCATTAAAGGAAATATTTCCTTTCAACGAAGCCATCATAGAGACCATGTCTCTCGAGGAACCTCCGTGGTTCAATCTTCATCACCGTTCCTCGTTTCTCCCTACCCTTCGGGAAACGTTGGCTTGTCTCGAGCGGTTTTCTCCTTATCTCCCTTCGCCACCCCTTCAGACACCCATTCAAGTATATCAAGTGTCTTCTGAAGGGAATTTGGGGAACATTACGTAGACCCAACCTATCAACATCTCTCTCAACCCAGGGGTCGTCGAGCACATCTACATAGGAGTCACTTGCACTCCTGAGGAAATTCAAATATATATAGCTATTTTTCGCGAATTCCGTGACGTCTTTGCATGGTCCGATGAAGAGATGCTCGGCATTGATCCAAGCATCGTAGTGCATGAGGTACCTACATATCCAGGAGCTAAACCTGTTCGTCATCGTTTATGCCCTGTGCACCCCCGCAAGGCTGCAGAAATCAAAGCGGAAGTCAAAAAGCTTCTTAAAGCTGGCTTCATTTACCCCATCCCACTCACAGTCTGGGTCTCTAACATTGTCCCTGTGGATAAAAAACAGGGTACTATTTGCGTCTGTGTCAATTATTGCGATATTAATCGAGCCTGCCCAAAAGATAACTACCCCACACCTTTCATTGACCAGCTCATTGATGAGTGTGCTGGGAGTGAGATATACTCATTCATGGATGGCTTTTCTGGATACAACCAGATTAATATCGTGCCCACCGATCAACATAAGAAGGCCTTTATCTGTCCGTGGGGTATTTTCGCTTATAAAAAGATCCCTTTTGGTCTCAACAATGTTGGCGCCACTTTCCAACGTCCGATGTCTTATGCCTTTCATGTTATCCGGCACATCGTGCAGCCTTATCTGGATGACCTTCCCGCTCATTTAGCTAAACACCAAGACCATCCGTCCCATCTTTGCGAAATTTTTCTCCGCTGTCAACACTACCATATTCGACTTAATCAACATAAATGTGTCTTCTGCGTGGAGTCTGGCCGACATCTCGGGTTTATCGTCTCCCGAGAGGGCATCCACTTGGATCCCCTTAAAGTTGAGGCCATTTTGAATCTTCCTCCCCCTGCTTCTTTGCGGCAACTACAGAGCTTGCAGGGTAAAGCAAACATTTTATGACAATTCATCCCAAATTATGCCGAGGTAGCAAAAGGTTTCACGCGGTTACTTAAGCATGAAACCCCATTTTGATGGTATGCCATAGCTCAAGAGTCTTTTGAACATCTTAAAACACTTATGGTTTCCGCCCCTTTGTTGCAGCCTCCAAATTATCATCGCGATTACACGTTGTATCTGGCCACTGCTGATACCACCATCGAGATGGTTCTGGTTGAGGATGATGATGATGGCACTGAACATGTTATTTATTACCTTAGCTGCAATTTGTTAGACATGGAGTCTCGATATGCTTATGTCGAGAAGTTGGCACTGGCCACTGTTTGCACCGTTCAACGCTTCCGTCATTACATCTTGTTGTGCACCACGACAATGATCTCTGATTGCAACCCAATGACCTACATTTTGTCACGTCAGTTGCTGGGTGGCAAATACTCAAAGTGGATAGTCATCCTCCAAGAGTTCGACTCAGAATTTACTGCTGCAAAGTCTAAGAAATCGATTGTCTTTTCTGAACTGTTGTGTTCTTTTCCATCTATTTTTGCCTCCTCTCAGTTAGAGGATTCCATTCCAGACGAAACTCTCTTCCTCATCAGACCCTCGATCTCTGGTACGGGGATATTATTGTCTATTTGAAAACATCCTCCTTCCATCTCGAGACATCTAAGGATGCTCACCGACAGATCTGACATCAAGCCCAACCATATCGCATCATTGGGGACACCCTGTATCGTCTCGGCATTGATTCTATTCTTCGCCGATGCTTGACTTTCGAAGAAGCAGAGAGAGTTTTAAATGACTGCCACTCTGGTGCTTGTGGCAGTCACATGTCTGGATATGCCACTACACAAAAAATTCTCCGTGCTGGCTACTTTTGGCCCTCCATTTTCAAGGATTGCATTCTTGCCATCCGTTCATGTCATGAGTGCCAAATTTACCAACGGAAGATGCGTCCACCCCCTGCTCCACTTCACCCCGTTGTAACTGTCGATCCTTTTGCCAAATGGGGCATCGATTATATGACCTGTAACCCTCGCTTAGCCAGGGGGCATGGGTACATCATCGTTATTTTTTATTATTTCACGAAATGGGCCAAGGCAATGCCTACATTGTCTGAAGACGGTCACACCGCGGCGTAGTTTTTGTTCAACCACGTTATCTCGCAGTTTGAAGTACCCCAAGCCATCATCACTATCACAAAAAGCATTTTCGTAATCACATGATGACCGAGCTAACAACCCAGTTGGGCCTACAGCATGATAGTTCAACCCCATACTATCCTCAGGAAAATGGTCAAGTGGAAGCCGCGAACAAGGTTTTGGTCACGATGCTTCAACGAATTGTTGGCATGCACAAGTCCAATTGGAATTTGATGTTTTTCTCTGCTTTGTGGGCCTACCATACCTCTGTGAAGGACGCCACCAGTTTCTCTCCCTTTCAGTTGGTGTACGGATTGGAGGCTACCCTTCCTATTGAGTGTGAGATTCCTTCATTAAAGATAACCGTCAAATTACTCCCTGATACTACTCCAGTAGAAGAGCGCCTTCTTTACTTAGGGTGCTTGGACGAGACTCGTCGTCTAGCCTCCTTAGCTATTGAAGCACAGAAGAAGCGAGTGAAAACTCACTTCGAAAATACTGTTCATCCCCGCTCTTTCATTGAGGGAAACTTAGTACTGCTCTATGATCAAGCTAACGATAAGATGGGGGTAGGAAAATTTGAGCCTAGGTGGCACGGGCCCTACATTGTGAAAAGAGTTTTGCAAAAAGGGGCCTACGAGATTATTGATTACGAAGGGAATCCCCTGGATAAGCCCCGAAATGGGCTTTATTTGAAAAAATACTATGCATGAGTCCAGAAACTCTCTCCTTTTGTATATACGCGTGCTTTCAGCAAGTGTGTTGTGTGTGCATGTTTTCATGTTTTTGTCTTGGTGTGTCGGTGCGATTGTCGCTTATTGTGTCTTTTTCTTTTTGGATAGATGTTTGGATCGCCTTATGTTGGTTTCGCTGATGGTGCCTCCCGCAGTACACACAACTTGTCATCTACGGCATGGGTGATCTACGATCCTCATGGTGAGTTACTAGACATTCAAGGGGTTTTTCTAGGTTGTACAACGAACAATGTCATTGAATATAGTGTTGTGATTGAATTATTGGCTGAGGCGATTAACCTCGGCATTCGAACATTGGTTGTGAACTTGGACTCTCAGCTTGTCATCCACCAACTCAATGAGTGTTATTCCGTCAGAGATTATCGGATCTTAAGGTTGCATTTGCGTGTTAAGTTGTTAGAAAGGGATTTTGATTTCATTACTTATCAACATATTCCAAGACGACTTAATACGTTAACCGATGCATTAGCTAATTATATGTTGGACATGTATTTGCATAACATGTAATTCAACATAATACAAGAAGCATAAAGTACAATAAACCATAAAACATATGTATATATATATGTGTGTGTGTGTGTGTGTCCAAAATGTTTGCACCCCGTGCATCATTTGTTTGTCTGAATACATCCAGTGACAACATGTCTCTCAAAAAATATGCATAAAAAGAAAACGCCTAGATATCTAGTCCCGGTGGTGCTCATGGTAGCACGTCACCACTCGCACTAAACGTCTCAGGAGTTAGTGGATGTGAATTGGCACCCCCACTGTGTGCCTCTGGTATGCTAGCAGGATATCCGCTAGCCGAGCGTAATCTGGAATCCCTCGAGTGATAGCCTCAAGGTTCTGAATAAGCTCTCCTCTGTCACCGCCCTCCTCCTGAGGATCCGCTGCTGCTGCTGTTGCTGTTGGGTGTCTCCTTGCAATGGGAGACATGCCAGCCGGACGCTCTGGGCCGACATCTGCATATGCATATAAAGGTCATTAGGACAAGCACGTACTAACCAAAAGAAAAATCATAAAAACACAAAATCAAAAAATGAGATCATACCAATCTCCTCGTCCCAGTCCTCTCCCTCCGGCAGAGGGAGGTCAGGGTCTCCGGTGAAGTCTGTCCCCACATACGGTCAGTCCTCCACAACAGTCAATTGGCGGCGAAGCCACTCGAAAAACTCAGGTCTGAAAGACATCTACTGACCGCCACCACCCCTCGGCATCAGTGCCGCCCATCAAGCCATCCTCGGCTCTCGAAGTGCCAGGTCAGGAACAAAGGCCCCTTGGCCCTGGAATCTTGGCACGCATTCCAAGAAGAATGTCACCAAGATGGAGCCATATCCGAATTGTTGCAGCTTTCCCTGCTTGGCCTTGGTCAGCTGCCTCTTCATATTGGTCGTCACTACTGACGCCCAATTGAAGACTGTCGGACTAAGGCACTTTGTCGCCAGGATTAGATGGTTCTTCATAGCTTCGTGGGGCGCCTATGCCCCCGCAGCTCGGGTGATGGTGAACAACAATGCTCTAAGTGTTAGGTCCGGGACGGTGGGGATATCCACCTTCGAGCTACCCTGCCCGTATCTTGCACCTGGGCAAACTCGGGCCATCACCTCATCCATCTTCTCTCTAGATGGCTTGCTACCGGTCAATTGAGGCACCGGCCCCTGCTGCGACAATCCAGTAAGGAAGTACGCATCAGATACGTCTAACTCCAATACTTGGTCCCATATTCGGAACGCCTGTTCCTGTACGTCCCACAAGTTGACAAAATACTGTAAGAGCTATGGCTGACCTCGCAAATAAGACAACAGGAAATATTTCTTGAGCCCATATGTTCTGAGAGCCTCCATGCAGTCCTCATTTGCCAAGGCCAATGTGTCCACTTGGTCATGTTCTTGTTCTTTCCACACAATCACCATTTTTGCGTATTTCCCTACAAACACAAGCCCAAAACAATGAATTAGATCCTTGTATAACTTGAAATTGCAGGAAAATTGGTTTAAATTTGTTAAAAATTTGCCAAAAAACCCGCGTGGCCGTTGGCGCGACTGTTTCTAAAACAGTCTCGCCCATGGGCGCGTGCCCTTTGGGAAAGTTGCCCCATTGGCGCGGGTCCGTGCCGAAACCCGCACCAATGGGCGCAACCCTTAAATTTGAAATCCTCCCTATAGGGGATGAAAAAGAAATTTAAAATAAATTTCAAAGAGATGGAAATGGAGCAAAGCACGAGACCTCTTACCTGACACTGACGGTGCTCCGAATGGTCAACTGGATTTGTCGCAATCACCGATTGAAGATCGCACACCAAAAGCCCTAATGTCGCTCTCCAAAGGTAAAAAGTGAAAAGTAAATTTTTGTTTTACCATTTTCACCATTTTATAACTTTTTGGCCCCTAAATAGGTTTTAAAAGTCATTTTATGGATATTTTTATGAATATTTGTGTTGAAAATGGATTTTACGCTGGTTTCTTGTGCAGTGACAGGTGTTTGTGCAACTTAGGCGATGAAACGAGTTGTATTTTATACTTTTTTGGACTCGGTAAATACACGAAAAAGTCAATTTGGAGTCATCTTTTGCTCTTTTCTGACTCTATAAACATGAAAAGAATGCTGAGTTGGTCCTCTCGACTCATTAAACAGAAATGAGAGGCGGTCATATTTAAACCCTTTTTTGACCGTTTAAAAACGAAAAGATTGTCGGACCCTTGTCGTTTCCGGTTCGTTAACGATCACGAAGCGATGTGGTTTTGATGGATTTTTTACTTTTTCAGATCGGAATCACTACTTATGAAAAGTACTCCTCGGTTGTAATGATCAGGCGGTTCTTTCAAGCATTGTTTTATACTTTTTCAGGCTCGAGAGACACAACTTTACGAAAAAGGGCACCCCTGGAGTTTACTTTTCCGCTGTATTTTCAAACTCTCTAAACATGAAAAGAAGCCGAGTTCTTCTTTTGTCAGGCTCGTTAAAACTTAATGACATCAGATTCTGTCGAAATGACACCTCCCAAGCATATGTTATCCCCGTCAAGTTTGTCATCCAAAAATAATTGGGGTACTCGCCAGAAATGGTGGGGAATAAAGGAACCACAATTATGTCGTGTCGGCAGTATATCGGTCTTGAACATGGCACTTGTCTGCATTCGTGTCTGGGTGGGGACATCTCATCTTGTTTTCACACTTGCCTGCGTGGGTTTGGGTTATCCTGTTTGACCACTCATCTGCTCATCACCTTGTCACCATGACCCCTGATCATTTGATGTCAAATACTGCCAAATCCACTGTCGTGTCGCCGATATGTTCAAGAGAAGTTGACCTCTGCAGAATACTTAACCTCCCTCTAATGCCTCACCCAAAACATTTTATCCTTCTCTGTCTTGTGTCGATGATGTGGGAAACATTATGGCCCACCTTCGATCAAGGTCACTTCCTATTGACTTCAACTCATTATCCAGGAAGGTTGACTTAGAGACTCCCTTCAGGTACCTTGGAGCCTGCATGCTTCAATGGCAGGTTCTTCATGTTTGACGTGAGGTTTTCATCATTGGCCTCTGATCGAATGATTCTACGGGTGTTCGACACCAGCTCATTGATTCGCACGCCGTGGATTGTACCTATAGTACCTTGAGGACCATTGTCATTATTGATGGTACCTCTCATGTCTGTTAACAGTTTTCGTCATTGACTGGTAATCAGACGATGTTCCTGCATGTTCGACTTCGACTCCCATATTCACATGCTTGAACTTGTACTTTGTTCGGGTCGAGATGGAGCGCAAGACCCTGGATTTTGTCTGTTGAGATCCAAGTTGCATTTTGTGAATTATTATAATCGCTACATGACTCATTCACTGGATGGCTGCGACCATGCCTAAGTCTATTCATCGATCCTCGCTGGATGGTTGTGTCCATACCTTGGATCTAGATTTTTATGTACTCTACTATGGATGGCTACGCCCATACCACGTACATCATGTACCTGAGATATCAGTTGTACTTTGTGCAGGTTCTCCAGCGGCTGTGTTTTCAGTCGACCATGTTCTTGTAAAGCATTTCACCCCTCTCTCTCTCGGGCTTCATGCTTTAGGGGGCATCTGTTACATAGTATTTTGTCATTGTCCCTGTTACCCCATCTCCTGCACATTGGAGGACCTATTCTGGGACCTATGAGAAGTGACATAACCTAAAAACACTTGCATTGTATCCCCTTGAGTATGTACTTCATATGCCCTGAAGACACCTTCTGCAAAATACCCATAAATATAGCCCTTTTTCCATTGGCGTTGTTCCTCAGTGTATCACTCGCGCCAATGGGGAATCCTGCAAAGAGGGCGTGCCAGCTGGCGCTCTGTCTCAGAGTCGCACTAGCGCCAACCCAGTTGGGTAAAGTTTTTAACAAACCAACTTGCGAAGGTTCTTCCTAACATATTCATGAACTGATTCCAGTTTGAGTTAGTTCAGTTGGGCTTCGAATCTCCAAAGGAGGGAAGTAGTTCTCCACCTCTCATGGAAGCTTCCTAATGATAAGGACAATCCCATGAATCTTGTGGATGATCTTATCTCCTCCTCCTCTCTCTATATAAGCTTGTCCTTTTGCCTTTGATAAGCTAGTTAGTAATTCTACTCTTCAAGCTCCAAATTCTAAGTCCCAAAGTCTGAGATTTGCTAAGCTCATGCTACAAGAGGCCTTGTTCATCCCCATAAGGCTACATCTTTAATGAGGAGATCCATGTCCGAGTAACCAAGGAAATAGAGGCTTGTTCCCCATCCCCTACAAGCTTTGCAAGGCATGTGTTGCTGATCACCTAGCCAAAGGAGGATTTGACGTCAGAACATGGTTGTATTCTCTTTTGTTTACCAATAATAATAGACGACTATCATTATGGTTCCACTCATATTGTCTTTATAATGATGTTTGAGTTGTATCCTTTCTAACTGATACATAGTTGCATTTCTTGGATTTTATGCTTGTATTTGTGTTGTTCTTTGCATGTGCAGGTGTCTGTTCACGAGGATCGTGAGGATTGTGACCAGCTGAAGCGAAAGAACAGCTCAAAATAGTTTTGTGACAATTTTCCATCACCTAAGGAGAACATATAGACAAAGGAGAAACTAAAGATGAGGCTCCCATAATAGGTACAACCTAACCTCCACCCATCAATATCCCATTCTAGTAGTTTGAGTTAATTTGATTGTCCCTCTTTAATGCATCCATCACTACAACACATGAATTTTTGAAGCCTAATATTTTTATATATTGAAAAGCCTTTGTTGATCCAATACCTCTACTCTAGTACTTCTAATATTGATCTGTTGTCAATATATTGTGTATAAACATAAGATAATTTGTGATCCCATTTTTAGTATCATAAATTAAATATTCTCATCCATTCTCTACTTTATTTTGTATAAACATGAGAAGGAGACATGAAAACTTGACTTACTAGTGCCGTGACTTCTAAATAGTCCACAACATTATAAGATGATCCATAGAAACATCATTAAAACTCAACCCATATTAAATAGTTATCAATTTAATAATTCATTATATAGTTTAATATATGTTATTTTCTAAATAAACCATGGTTGATAATAATTTTGTTAACAATAACATAAAATATTGTATAATAGAATATGTTTTTGTGTTTTTTCATTAGCAAAAACAAAGTTGATCATATTTCTATTCGATTTGAAAAAAATACACATAGTAGATACTTATAGCATTTACAAGGAATTGAGGTCATTATATTCTCGTTACAAATTTCTATATCGATATTTAAAATTCCAGTAAAAATATTAAGACTCCCATAATGCTTTATAAAATTGACTGTAAACATCTAGTATTTTAAATATTTATAATTAACTCATAACATGACAAAATTTTAATTACTTCCAATAAACAAATAATGTACTCTATCATCACCTAGAATAGAGTACTCTCATAAAGGTCTATGTAGATATGGCATTCTATTCACTCAAGATTGATTATTGCAAAAAATATTTGGAGTTCTACTCTTCACCTAGCCATAGACCTTATTGCTCCAGATATTTCAAAAACAGGTCACGCATGAGCCGTCAATCCATTACTATGTTGTCTCTTCTTAGCCTTCTCCTCAATTACACAAGAAAAATTGATACCATCTTCTCCTTCTTCTCCATATTTATATAGAATACATCGATGGTAAGGAACCCAACCCCTATGGTCCACCAATCATTATATAATTATTCCTTTGTCTTAAAATTTTCCATTCACATAAACCTACATTATATATTATTCTTCCTTTGTCTTCAATTTTGTAATAATAAATATAATAATTAATTACTAAAATTTATACTTGTTACAAATTTCCAATTTATGAATGGAATGTCAAGAAAAGGTATCATGTAGATATTGAACATTGCATCTCTTAAATCAATATATAATTTGTATATCTTTAAAAATTGCACCACTAAAAGTTTCACAAATGCTCATTTTGTGCATACAAAACAAGATTTTAGAAGGAGACCAAAATGTGAGATGAACACCACCAGTGTAGAACTTTAATTTGAAAAGCCCAAAATCCCAACTTTCCCATTCAATAAGAAAATGATAGATATGAAATGTAGGTGAAAATGTTGAAAAGCATAACAACTTGGTTCTTTCTCACATAACTTTTCTTGATGAATGAAAATAGTGTATTCCTTTGTAGAAAATTATGAGCTCTGAAATGTTCCATGATAATTTCATATTCTTGGGGCTTGGTTTTGAAGGTAAGTCCAACATTCACTCTAAACTAACTATGATCATCAATAACCACTTGGTGAATGCTAGTAGTCAACGACTAAACCAACCACACTAGAAGTTGGAACTCAATAGGTCAAAATGGAAATTAAGTATGTTAACACAAGAGTTCTATAAGAACTTGAATTTGGTTACTCATGCATACTAGGGAGATATTTGCACTAAAGGAAATCATAACACAAGCAATAATACAACAAAGTGCAGGTGATCTGAATGATAGCATTACCAAATATGTAAGTGAAGGATTGGAAAATTTATGGTGATCATGGGAATGGTAGATCTTGAAGACAACATGATGATGTTTTTGGAGAGTGACATATCATTGTGGAGGGATGGATTTAGTTTCTGAAAGGATCTCAAATCAATCTACCTAGTTGGATGGGTTGTTTATATTAGATACAGTGAGATGGGTTAAATTCATCTTATCAGCTTCATGAGGGTAGGAGAGGGAGGTGCAATAGGGATGGAAATCTTTACAGTCCTCCATAAGGAAAATATATTCTTGCATGTAAAGCTAAAGGGAATGCTAGGGGGGGTAATTTGATGCAAATTGAGGGTGAATTACGCCTCCCAGAATGCACATCGTGAGACTGTGTTTAATGTTCGCCATTCTAAATTTGTGAGAAGACTAGAGTGTATGAACAAGAGAGAAGCTAAACATATTGTCGGTTGAGAAGAGGGCCAAGAAGGCACTTTCTGGTTCTTCCTCTTCTATATTGGAGACATATGATTTAAGAGTGTTTATAAGGTAACAATAAAGATGATATGGATTTTCAAGCATATGCTGACAGGGGTGTTGTTGGACTGTCATAGTGGAAAAAATAACCTAATGGATAAAATGAATTCTTGCTTCCAAGGAAAATTTTAATTTTCTGGAGAAAATTGGG
>APFE031198258.1:44439-65780 GCA_000404065.3 Pinus taeda
ACAGGTCTGATACATTGAAGATGGGTGAAATTCCAATACCTGGAGGTAGCTGCAATTCGTAAGCATTTGCAGAAAATTTCTGAAGAATCCTGCAAAGCCTAATATTTTTCCATTTCAACTTGTTGTACTCACCTTTAGGAAACCTCTCCTTGCATAGGTGTGCTAATACCAGGTCTCCTACATTGAATTACACCTCCCGCCTCTTCAAATCTGCCTTCTGCTTGTATTTTTGCCTATTGTTCTGTAATTTTAATTTCACCTGTTCATGAAGATCGTTGATTACCTTTGTGAAGTCTTCACCATCATCACTTCTACGCTCCAACTGTCCCAAATCCCGTAGCTCATGTACTCCACGTGGGTGCATTCCGTATAGGATCTGGAAAGGACTATTGCCTGTACTCCAGTTGGGCGAATCATTATAAGCAAATTCCGCTTGTGCAAGCACACGATCCCACTGTCGAGAATTTTCTCCAACCAAGCTCCTCCACAAATTTCCTAGACTCTGGTTCACCACTTCGGTTTGGCCATCGTTCTTTGGATGATAAGTTGAGTTGAAGTTTAGTTTGGTGTCTAACTTCTTCCATAAGGTTCGCCAAAAATGTCCTGTAAATTTAACATCGCAATCCAAAACAATAGACTTTGGCAAGCCATGTAATCTGACTATCTCGGTAAAAAACAAATGCGCTACATGTGTGGCATCACTAGTTTTCTTGCATGGAATGAAATGTGCCATTTTAGTGAAACGATCCACCACCACAATGATGGAATCAAATCCCCATTGTGTCTTTGGCAGGCCTAAGACAAAGTCTAAACTAACTGAGTCCCATGGTCTGCTCGAAATGGGTAAGGGTGCATACAACCCTGTGTTTTGGTTGTGTCCCTTGGCAAGCTGACACATTTTTCATCTAGTTACAAATCTTTGTACATCTTTGTGCAACGTCGACCAATAGTAAAAGTGGCTTAACTAATCCAAGGTCTTGTATATGCCAAAATGCCCGACTAAACCTCCACTATGACTTTCCTGGATTAAGTTCTCTCTCATAGAACATTCTCCCTCCTTTGAATAGCAATCCTTCTTGCATGTTATAGTCCAGCCATGAACTGCTATCTCTCAATAATGGATTTTGGCATCATAAGCTTCCTTAAAATCTGCATCTGCCTCATACAAGTCCTTAAGGTGTTCAAATCCTAATACTTGTATGGTACTTTCTTGTAGGACCAGAGTCCTCCTGCTTAACGCATCTGCCAATTTGTTGGCTTGGTCGCTGATATGTTTCAACACAAATGTAAAACTTTGTAAATACTGCCCGACTAAACCTCCACTATGACTTTCCTGGATTAAGTTCTCTCTCATAGAACATTCTCCCTCCTTTGAATAGCAATCCTTATTGCATGTTATAGTCCAGCCATGAACTGCTATCTCTCAATAATGGATTTTGGCAAGCTTCATAAGCTTCCTTAAAATCTGCATCTGCCTCATACAAGTCCTTAAGGTGTTCAAATCCTAATACTTGTATGGTACTTTCTTGTAGGATCAGAGTCCTCCTGCTTAACGCATCTGCCAATTTGTTGGCTTGGTCGCTGATATGTTTCAACACAAATGTAAAACTTTGTAAATACTCCACCCACTTCGCATGTTTATGGTTCAGCTTATGCTGCTGCGTAATGTACTGCAACACTAAATTGTCTGAAAATAAGACAAATTCATTTGCCTACAGATAATGCCTCCAATGTTTTAGTGAGTGAACCACCACATAAAATTCCTTGTAATGGGATGTGTATTTTTGCCTACTTTCATTTAGTTTCTCGCTGAAGTAGGCTACCGGCTTGTCCTCTTGGCTGAGTACTGCACCAATGGTTGTCCCACTGGCATCATAACGAACTTGGAAAAGTTTGTTAAAGTCTGGTAATCTTAAAATTGGTCTTTCAGTAATTTTCTTTTGAGCAGCTGAAAGCTCTTCTCAGCCACTTTAATCCAATGGAAAGGCTGATTTGTTTTCTTAATGGTGTCTAGCATAGGTGAACAAATCCCACTGAAATTTTTAATAAAGTTCCGATAAAAACTCGCCAATCCATGAAAACTCCGTACCTCAAACAAACTTTTGGGAGATGGCCAGCTAACTATAGTTGCAACCTTCTCTGAATCCATTTTTAATTCATTCTTAGCAATCATAAATTAACTCTTTCTTGAAAAAAACATTTCTTCAAATTTATCAGCAATTTATTATGTTGCAATCTTTCTAATACATACCTCACATGTCGAAAATGTTCCTCCTTCGTCTTGCTGAATATTAGTATATCATCTAGATACACAATCACAAATTTTCCAATGAATTCCTTGAGCATCTCGTTCATCAACCACATGAATGTTCTAGGAGCATTGCTCAATCCAAATGGCATAACCAGCCATTCATACAAGCCTTCATTTGTCTTGAAAGTTGCCTTCCACTCGTCACCTTCTAGAATTCTGATTTGGTGGTAGCCGCTTTTCAAGTCTATCTTTGAAAAGTATGCTGCTCCACTCAGACAATCCATCATATCATCCATTTGAGGTAATGGGAATCTATACCTGATAGTGATCTTATTAATGGCCCAGGAATTCGTGCACATTCTCCACTCACCTCCTTTCTTGGGAGCTAAAACAGTCAGTATTGCACAAGGGCTTAAAGTCTCCTGAATCAGTCCTTTATCCAACAATTCGTGCACCTGCTTCCGGATTTCTTCATTATCCTTTGGACTCATCTGATAGGCAACCTTGTTTGGCAAACTGGCTCCCGGAATAAAATCAATATGGTGACTGATGCTACTCTTTGGTGGTAATTTGTCTGGTAGATCATCTACCACAATATCACTAAATTCTTGCAGCATGTTCTGTATCTCTTCTGGAACAACAGTGAGATTGGTATGTATTAATGTTGTTCTTGGTCTTCTCACAACCGCATAAACCATTTCTCTCTCTTCAATCTGTTGCAGAAACTCCTTTCCTCCCAGCAGTAATGCTTTCGTTCCGCTTGTTTATGTTGTCTCCTCTCCTTCCTTGGCTTCTTTCATAGGTACCAAGGTATGCTTTATCCCATCCTTGACAAATCGGTAACAATTTGCCACTCCATCATGGACTACCTTTCTGTCGTATTGCCATGGTCTGCCCAGCAGAATATGGCACACATCCATCGACATGATGTTGCAAGTCACTTTATCCTTGTACTTGCCTATCTGAAAATCTACCTCGCATTGTTCATCAACTAACAGTTGGTGTCCTTTCTACAACCACGACACCCTGTATGGAGTTGGGTGTCTGATTCTCTTCAAACCCAGTTTCTCCACCATCTCCATAGCTACCAAATTATCGGTACTCCTGCTGTCAATAATCAACTTACAGCATTTTCCGTGTGACTTGCATACATTCCAGAATAATGCTTTCCTCTGTGTCTGATCAGCTTCTTCCTTCGTTGGTTTTAATAACACCTTGTTCAATACCAAGGCTTCCCCGATTTCTAGCATATTCTCCACCTCCTGTGGTGGTGCCTCCGCTTCATTGGGCTGAGCAATATATGCTCCCCTCTGCCCAGTGTTCTCGTTTTCAGAACATTCAAAGGACCTGTGTCCCCACTTGTGACACTTGTAACACTGATAGGAATTTCCTCTACCTCTGCCACTACCTCTTCCTCGCTGGTATGGTCTTCCTCCTCTGGAGTTACCTTCCCTTTCACTCTGTCCCAAAGTCTTCGAATTGCTACCCTCTTCATTGTTGTTCGCAGTCTTATCTCTGCCAAAGGTCTGTGCTCGACCTCTACCAGAACCACATCCTCTCCTGGAATTCTGTTTCCTGGAAATCTTTTCTTCTGCCTTCAGAGCACTCTGATAAGCTTCATCTATGGTTTTAGGGGAAAGAATGCTAATTTCATCTAAGATCTCCATCCGCATGCCATTTACAAACCTCGTTGTATTCTCAGGAGTATCTTCAACATAACCAGCTCTCAGGTTTATTTTATAAAATTCTTCTGCATATTCCTTCACAGTCATTGTTCTCTGTTTCAAGTTCTGCACCTGTCTGTAAAGGGCAATCTGATAGTCTTTGGGCAGAAACTTGCTTTTCATTTTCGCAACCATCCTGTCCCACATTCTGATCAAGGGTTTTTTTAATCTCCTCCTTTCTACATGTACACTATCCCACCATAATGCTGCATGCCCCTTTAATTTGGTGACAGCAAACCTAACCCTCTTATTTTCATCGATTTGTTCATACTCAAAATATTTATCTAATTCATTTATCCAGTCCAACAGTGCCTCTGTGGACAAACTACCATCATAATTAGAGAGCTCTGGCATTGGCTTGCTGCTAGCCAACAAAACTGATTTCAATAGCTTAATTTCTGGTCCTTCATCATCTGACCCAACTGTCATGGCCATGTTTTCCTCCTCACTATCATCTCCCTCTTCTGGCTCTCTACGCCTCCCTGCTTCCAACACTGCCAAATGTGCGGTTAAGTTTCTCATTTCTTCTCTTAATCCTTCATCTGTTGCTCTTCTGACGGCTCTTCCTCAACCCCTTCTTCCTACCTCCATCTTCACTGAGAGAAGGTAAAAACCTACTCTGATACCAAAATGATGCAGCTGCACAGCTTTAACTGTCCTCTTAACCTTATAGGTTACAGCCTCCCTTAGTAGTCGTTGTGGAAGGCTTTCGCACAACAATTCAGCCTTTAGTCCTCACTAATTCATTCTATCGGGACTCTTCAATCCCTTAGGAACCCTTCGCACCCTCAAGCTTGCATACAAGTGACTACCCCCTCTTTCCTTCGGTAATCCTTGAAATCGGCACTTTTACGGTGGTGAAACCTTTACAAAGGATTTACGCGCAAACACGTGTAAAATCCAATCACCCCGCTGAATCCTCAGGCTTGGCACAATACCCGAGGTCACACTTTATCGCAGTCGGGCGTCGGCCCTTCCACGGGCCACAATCCCCAAGCCTTTTATTACCCCAATGTGTGATTATGTTGTCAATACTCCACGAGCACGCATTTTACACTACAGACCCGCTCCCTTTGTTATATCGGAAGTATTGAAAAACTCAAAAATACAAAGAAAAATCACCCGCGGACATGAAGTCCGGATCTCAAATTTTATAGATCGGAGCCTATAAATGACATCAGGTCCGCCTTATCGCATGCACCCATTCCTCTCTGTTGATAAGGTGGCGGTGCGATCACGCCAATGATCGTCGATCCGACTCTGTTGATTAAGCCTCTGCCATCGATCTCTCCCCCAAATCCAATGGTCCTCGTTGAATCACTCTTTTGTGATCGGTGTTTGCCGTGATCGGGGTTATTACCCACGCCGACTCAGTTCCACCGACTTATCCTCCACCGTTGATCTTCCCGTAGATCCAACAGCCTACGTGCAATCGCTTGGTCGCAATCGGTGTTTGCCCGTGGTCGGGACTACTCCACTCACTGACTCCAACTCCGCCAATTTAGTCTCCACCGTCGATCTGTTAGATCCGACAGTCCCTAAATGTCACTTCTTGTGCCTTGCGTTCCTCTGCCTTCAGGCCTTTTTCTCGCTTCCGCTACGTTGCGAACAATTTCTTTTATGGATGCCTTTGCCCCTTCGTCACGCCAATTTCACCTGCAAGCATATATATATTATTGTAATAATATATATATATATATATATATATTTATATAGTTATATATTTATATATATATATATAATAGTTATGATTCATGTTATTCTCAATCTTCAACCATTCGAAAACATAGTTGCATGGTTTCTAAGTTAGACTTTGCATAAAAAGAAAAGGAAACAAAGAAAGTATTTTTTTTCTTTGGCTCTCTCTATGGTCTGTTTGCATCACAACAGTGGCCTTCCTTACAGTATGCCCGTAGGCTTACAACATTCCTCAATTCGGCTAACTCTCTACTCTACATTCTTGTGTCCTTTTAATACATCAGTGGCAGTTCCTCTTGCAGTTCGAGGAACTATTTTTTTCTTCAGTTTTGAGACAGTTTTCTCA
Organism: Pinus taeda; assembly: GCA_000404065.3. Taxonomy (NCBI): domain Eukaryota; kingdom Viridiplantae; phylum Streptophyta; class Pinopsida; order Pinales; family Pinaceae; genus Pinus; species Pinus taeda. Next base: position 50,459 of record APFE031198258.1, read on the forward strand.
ACTAATTCCCATCTAATCCTATCTTGTCTAAATCAAAGCTAACAATGGTTAATTTAGCCTTTATTTACCATAACACAAAATGAAACTAAATAAACTAGAAATTTAAGATGTTTCCCTCTCTATTTTTCAAAATAGAACGGCAAAACAAACAACAAACAAGAACCAACTCCTAACTGTCGCCTCTTCATTCAAGTGCTCCTACATCACAAGATGGTCCACTAAAACAACTAAGCCACAAAGATGTAAAGTTTGAAAATAGTGAGTAAATGATATCATGATGATTGTAATAGCTTTTAGCTAGATATTTTGTCTTTTAATGATATTTCCTTGTAAGATTTTATGACAATGGTTAAGGGATGAACTCCCTTATAAGTCTTTAAGTGAGGGGTGAACACCCTCACAAGGGTTTAATAATAAAATTAAAAGTTTGTTAGCTTTCACCCTATAGGGTTTCCAAGCTATATAGTGTTCATTGATGTGATTGCTTATTGTGATTCCTTGCATGATGTGATGTTTATAATATCAAATATGTGATTAACTAATGTAGTTAAAGGAATCATGAAAATGATACAAAGGTTGTTAATGGTTATGTAACTTATTATTCATGTATTAAAGTTACTCTAGATTCTATAATAAGGAATCTGGAATAGTAATTTGGATAGTTACCCATGGGTAAATTGTACAAAAAAATTATCAGGGGATGTTACAAGTGGTATATGGTCATTGACTAGCATGGATGGACATCGACAAAAGAGTCTTGTGCTATTGGCAAGATACACCATAGACAAATTGGGTGCCTTTTCTCACATATTAAGCACGCCATAGACATTGGCAACTCACATTAGCTAGCCATACTAAAAGAAACTTGGAAGGGAACTTGGGAAGGAAATGCAAATTATCACAAGCAACCTCATCCAACAACATGCACTTTGCATGGACAACATCGGCTTAGAAAACATCAGTGGCTTTGGTGCTTGCATTTATATGAGGACTAATATAGTTGGGTAGCTAACAAATAGGGGTTAGACAACAAAAGTGTCTTTGGAGCACAAATTTGTCGACCGTAATTGTGAGACACATGTTGGGCCCACATCTACCAAACAAACTCAAGCACATTGTTAAGTGTGTTGTTGAGCACAACTAAACTTAGAAGTTAGATAGTTTAAGTGCAGTGGAATTAATTTGGGGCGAGTTAGACAAACTTGGGCATACTAGGCACACTTGGCCTGAGATGGACAAACTTGAATAAATTGGGCAAACTCAAGCATAGTTAAATAAACGAACTTCGCTGACTTAGAACTTGGAAGGACACACTAGAACAACTTGAGTAGGCAAAACATCATTCAACACACTACTAAGCACACTTGTTGGACATGGTTGATAAATCACTAAGGGAAGCACGCTGGCTATGTGGGTATTTGAGCCCACCTTAGAATGAAAGGGCTTGCAAATTCGAGGCAAGATTCATAAAAGGAAGATGCTTCAAAAGTGTTAACGCATACACAAAGAAGAAAGAAATCATTCACTAAAAGGTGTAAAAAGAGATTTATAGTTAATGTCAAATTCAAGGTTAGGCACAATAAGAAAAATTACACTAGTTAAGTGGTAAGAAGAGGACATAAGACATAAGAGGCAAACTTGTGATCGCTTCAACGATTAGATTGACTGCTCTTGTCCCATGCTTTGTGTAATTATAGTATGTAAATGAGCCACAAGCAATTGGAACACTCTAGTGTACATTGTAACATTCTTCCTGTGATGAAATTTAAGGCACTTGCCTTGGGTGCCATCCACAAGTGTATTACATTTTTAAAGACCACAGTTATACATGTGTAAGGCACTTGCCTTGGGTGCCATCCACAAGTGTATTACATTTTTAAAGACCACAGTTATACATGTGTCTATTTTTAATGAACTTGGTTGAGCAAGATTTAGTTTTAAGTGAAAAGGCATAGTCTAGTTACACCAATAGACATGTGGCTTCAAAAGCTTTAATTAGTTATCAAAATTATTAGGTGAATGTTAGGGATTAACCTCTACAAAATATTCTAAAATATTCTTAATAGATAAAAATTAATGAGGTTAAAATTTATCTTTAAAGTAGTGTGTCTCTTCTACCCTTTTAATTAAATTAATTAATTTAAAAAAATGTCATGAAATAAGTAATGATTTTTTGGGTACGTGGTATTGATAAACCATGGCATTGGCCTATAGATTTGTAACAAAATCTATTTATAAGTTAAAAATATCTATGGTAAAGAGGGAGTGAATTTTCATGGTTAAGAATCTTATTACATGTTTTTATTAAATGTATATATGTTTAACTTATAATAATTCTTTTATAAATTATTAATGATAAATTTTTTAACAAAATTATAATTAATCATTTTAGTTTTTTTTAGTTTTTTTATTTTGGCATATATTTTGATGTCTATCATGAATGATACTATTAGCATTCCCAACCATTTAATTATATGGTCTGCTAGTTTTTACTTGGTCAAGCTTGTTCAGGCCCTTGTGGCTAAGCATTGGCCTATAGATTGTACCAATATCTATTTTAAGTTAAAATATTCCATGGTAAGTGGGTTGAATTTTCATGTAAGAATTTATTACATGTTTTTATTAAATGTATAATTTTTTAACTTATATATTGATTCTTTTTATAATTAATAATGATAATAGTTTTTTTTAAAAAATTATAATTTTATTCATTTTATTTTTTATTTTTTTGAATTTTGACATATATTTTGATGTTTATCATGAATTGATACCTATTAGCATTCACCAACCATTTAATTTATATGGCTGCACTAGTTGTACTTGGCACAAGCTTGTCAAGCCCTTGTGGCTAAGCCCTTAGGGCTAAAGCAAAGCACTGCCTCATGACCTCAATTGTCAAAAACAAATAAAAATAGAACATTAATTTATTTATCCCTCAAACCTCAAGTAACTGTTTTGAGGTTTATCATGAACTTATACCGATCAACATTCACAAACCATTTGAGTTATATGGTTGTGCTAATCAATTGCCAAAAACAAATAAAAACAGAACATTAATTTATTTATGCCTCAAACCTTGAGTAAGTGTTTTGATGTTTATCATGAATTGATACCTATCAACATTCACAAACCATTAAGTTATATGGTTGTGCTAATTATACTTGACACAAATTTGTGAAGCAAATGTATATATGTTTAACTTATATATTAATTATTTTTATGATTAATAATGATAATAGTTTAAAATAAAATTATAATTTAATCCACATTTATGATTTTATTTTTTAACTTTAACAATTGATACTTATCAGCATTCACCAATTATTTAATTTATATGGCCACTCTGCCAAAGCAAGACATTGCACTAGCCAAAACAAGGCCATACACTCATGTATGACCTCATTGGCATTGCCAATGGAACATTAATTTATAAATCCCTCAAAATGAAAGTGTTTGTGTTTTAATGTTTTATCATGAATGGATACCTATCTCCATTTACAAACCATTTAAACCATATAACCATGCAAATTATACTTGGCACAAGTTTGTCAAACCCTCATGGCTGTGCAGCAAGGCAATGCCGCATTACCTTGATTACCAAAACAAACTCGAAAGGAACTCAAGTTTGCAAATAAAAATAGAACGTTAATTTGTTTATCCCTCGGAACCAATTTTTGACCACCAAGAACATGGTTGCATCCAACCATGAGGCCCGAACAACAAAATCCCTTCAAACATGAGATCCATTCCACAGTTAGCCCCACAAAAGTCATCAGTTATCGCAAAAAGTAACTACCAAGAACATGGTAGCCATCCAACCATGAGGCCCGAACAACAAAATCCCTTCAAGCATGAGATCCATTCGACAGTTGCCCCACAAAAGTCATCAGTTATCGCAAAAAGTGACTATCGCTAGTGAGCAAGCAGCCCCACAAAATCATCAATTATTGCTGTAATATTACTGTCACTAGTAAGGAAGAGATTTAAATCCTACATCTAGCCAATCCTTTACTTTTATATTACATCATAAGCCCGTGTCTGGTGCATTATTTTTAAAATGTTTTCACTACATTCATGTTCAATATTTGTATCCACATACAAAACGCTTAGATGAATGATGGTCAAGCCTTGATGTCATATGATTGAACCTATATCCTTTTAAAACTCTTGTCCACTGATCATAAATGAAATCAATTTTAACAGCCAACATGTTGCCAACTCTTACGAAGAAGATGGAATCTGGTCAAATTTTGTGAAAGCGGATAGCAAACTCAAAGCAAACCGCATCATCATCATCAATCCAATTTTCAAATATTTGGAAAATGGTATAAATGATGGCATAACTTCTACACTCACTGCTGATCAAAACATTGAACAGAAAATTATTTTGACGTAAAACACAATCACACATTCTCCTGTTGTGAAAAAAACAGTGATCCAGTATCCATTTGAATTTGTCTTACAGGCTTCCATAATCTAATTTGAGATGAGGAAGCTTTTTTTAATATGGTGATAGTGAATGCATCATCTTTTAAGAATAAGTTTTTCATACAATGCAAGTATGTCCTTTTTGATAGGATTTTTTAACTTTAACAGTTCTGAAGAAAAACCTTTGTCTGTGAGTTCTTGCTTGAGCTTTGCAATAGTCAACTTCGTGTGGTCCTGAGAATCTTTCCTGGCAGCCATTTGAGAATCATCCCCTGGCTTAAAAACCGAAGTTGTATTTGAATTTCCTAGCTTTTCAACTTTACTATTATTATTATTTCTTCTTGTTTGCACGGCAGTTGTTTCAATATTTGCCCTTCCTGTTTGTACATCAGATGTTTCAATAATTGCTCTTCTTGTTTGCACACCAGGCGTGTCAATATTTGCTCTTCTTGTTTGTACACCAGATGTTTCAATATTTGCTCTTCTTGTTTGCACACCAGGTGCTTCAATATTTCCTCTTCTTGTTCTCTTCTTGGGTAATTCAACGATTTCCTCATCTACATTGATCACATCTTGTACTGGAGCCCCAACTGCTGTGTCTTGTCCAATCTTTGCTTCAGCCCTCGTTCCTCTTCTAGTTCGAATTGTGGTCTTTGGCTTGTTGTCCATCACTTTTTCATTCAAACGAAGAGTATTTAGTTCTTGCTGAAGAGCATCCAATTTTCCCTGGGTTAACTGAAGTTGCACAGAAAGTGCTTCAGCTCTGGAATTGGCTTCTGCGTTAGAAGCCCTTTCAGTTGCCAAAAGGTTCTCCAGTACTTGGACGGTGTTTTCCCTTTTCTCAGTTGTTGACTGAAGAAGTTGTTCCACTTCCCTATCCCTTTCATCAATTCTACTCTTCAGATCAGCAAGCTTGGATACTGCATCTTCTTCAGACTTTCTGATCCTTTCAACTTCCTGTATCAAATTAGACTTTTCCCTTTCTAATGTCTCTAAATGCTGAGAAGCATTTCGAATTTCAGCCAGCCTTTCAGCTCTTTCAGTTGCCAAAAGGCTCTCGAGCATTTGGACAGTGCTTTCTTTCTGCTCAGTTGTTGACTGAAAAAATTGTTCCACTCTGTTCTCCCTTTCATTAATTCTACTCTCCAGGGAAGCAACCTTCAATGCTGCGTCTTGTTCTGATTTTCGGACCCTTTCTACTTCCTGTATCAAATCAGCCTTTTCCCTTTCTAATGTCTCTAGATGCTTCTCCACACCTTCAATTTCAGATAGCCTTTGTTTAACCAGTCTCTGAAATTCTAGTTTTTCTCTCTGTGCAATGTCCGCATCATTTTGAGCTTTCTTGGCTGCCTCAGCTGCTTGCTTGGCATTGGTCTCTGCAATATCATATTTTTGTTCCAATTCCTTTGACCACTTGATCTGTTTGGAAAGCCTCTGCTGCAAATAAGTTCTGTCTTGTTCCAGTGTCTGGAAATTTCTTTCAGTTAAATCACCATTGGGATTAGAAACATTCAGTTTTTCTCTCAGCTCTTTCACTTCCTCCCTCAAAGTGACAAGTTCAGCTTCCTGAACCTGCATCAGCAATAATACAACGCCATTAAGTATGAAATTAAATTGAATGAAACTTTCACTGTTGCCCTCCAAAGGCCCAAGAGGACCCATAGGCTGCATAAAAAGCGAAGTATATAAGATTTATACAGCTGAATATGTGACATGCAAAAAAAAAAATTCAAAAACATCAAAGATCATTCTTAGAAGACTGGAGCATATCCTTTCAATTATTATTTCAGATGAAAAGTTTGGGCTCCTAGAAGGAAGACAGATTCATGTTGCAATAGGTGTAGCCTGTAGGACAGTAAGTCCTACATTCTATTAAAAGGAAGATAATTCCCTCATTTGTAAGTAAACTGGACCTATCAAACGCTTACAGTAGGGTGGATAGGGCCTTCCTCGAAAGTCTATAATTCTCTCATTTGTGAGTAAGCTGTACCTATCAAAGGCCTACCAGAGAGCGGATAGGTCCTTCCTCAAACTCCTAATAATGCACATTGGAATGGAACCACATACAGTAAGGTGGATTGAGGACTCTTAAAACAATTTCTCTTTTGCAGTATTTGTCAATGTATCACCATAAAATTCTGGTGCAACGAATACATATTTTTGGGAGGAAGGTTAACACCAGTCTTTTGGACGTACTTGGCTTGCATTCCAAAAGGGATACTCAACAAAATCATGAAACTGGTAATAAGATATTTAAGGGCATGAAGAAAGTAGCATAGCATCCTCTTTGTCAATTGGCAAAGGATATCAAATCAAAGAATGAAGGACAAGGGGTAGGACCTTCATCTTTCTCAAAAGCACTGGAAGCAAAGGACTAATGGAGACTTTATGTTCAGAAGGTTTGTAGTAGCTGGTCATGAGGAAACAGTATATGGTGCCTCTTAGAACAGAAAAGTGGACAAGGAGCCCTCGAATATCAGATGGACAGTCAGTTGTCTGAAGGCCTTAGTACAAGCTACCCCATTGTTGAAAATCATCTAACATGGTTAACTGGAAATGGGCACCAGGTAAAAGTAGGATTAGACACATGGGTAAGAGGAATGGATGCCCCAAAGCTCTCAAGGACCATGATAGACTACATCCTCTCCAACAACATTCACTTGTTGGCAAGATGTAAATGACAGAACAAGCATTGGTCGACTTCATTGGACTAAGGGAGTGAGATGGCAAGAGAATGGGATTTGGGTGTCAGAGCTTTAAGGGCAGCCTCTATTAGACTTTGGGAGCAGCAAGACAGCTTAAAGGATGAGAATACAGAGTGAAACTAGGATATAAAACAACATTACCAACCAAAGAAGAGTGATAAAAAATTAAGCAAGATGAAGAGTGTTGGAAATCAAAGTATCATTTGGAAGCTACAGGCTCCACTAAAATCTAGAATTTTTTTCTATGGTTGGTCTTGAACAACAAAAATATTAACATGGGGCAATCTCCAAAAAAGGTCATGGCAGAAGCCTGGGTACTGCCACATTTGCAAGCGAAACTTGGAGGGTGTTCACCACAACTTTCTATCTAGCCATTCATAAAAGAAGTGTGGGCTGCAAGAAATCTAACAGGAGGAAAAGGAAAATGGGAGAGGGCCTCTTTGGAGGCAGCATTGGAGGCATGGATGGAAGATCGCAACATCAAAAAGAACACCTCTCTCTCTCTCTCTCTCAAATTTTGTGTTTGGGCTGTGTGGCTATCAAGAAATGTTCCAAGGGAAATAACCGATTCCTCTTTGGACCTTCTAGAAACTAAAAGGAGCTTACCTGTGTTACAATTGTTAATTTTTATGTAGCATCAGGTGGTACTCCCGCTTTGCTAAAAGGTCTCCAAGTTGGCCTAGATGAATTAGGAAAATTTTCATATTAAAAAGACAGGTCAGCCCAGGAAGAAATAAAGTCAGCCAGCCTATGAAGAGGCGTCTTTCGGGTTGTCACACCCTATTCGACTTGTATAGATGGACATTGTGATGTCTCATTTCAAACCAATGAAGAGCAAGTTTTCTCCGTCATTCTTATCCCTCTCAGACAGCTGCACATGTGAAGAAGGAAGACAAATTTTACCATCTTGACCAAACTGAATTGACCTATTTTTTTACCAAGTTTGACTAGCATCAACCAAACTGCTTTATCTCAGATTTTACCATAGGAAGGCCATATGTTGACCACAGGGCCAAAGTTGACCATAATCCTGTTTTGACCAGGCCATTGACCAACATTGAAATTCTAGTATTTTAGCTAGTTTGACCATCACTGACTTGCTGAAATTCTAATATTTTAGCTAGTTTGACCATCATATTGACCAGGTTTGACTGGTATTTTGGTTCCGATATTGGCACCAGTTTCTAGACAAAATGCTGAATTGTAAACCTTGCTGAAAAAATATTTCTCCTAGGAAAAGTTGCTGGGTTTTCTCCCAAGGTTGGGTTTCCCAAAGTAAACTTTGTTGACTCTATTGTGCATAACTGTCTTTCTATGATCTCTACTGGTTCTGCTGCATTTATTGTCGAGATTTTCTGAAGTATCAATAATAGTAGTGCGATAAGTACTAGTTGAAAACCATTAGGAAGTAATTATCTGGCTGAAAATCGTAGTCTACTGTGCATTTTGTAGAAAATTCAACAACAATAAAGTAAAGAAAATGGAAAAGCAAAGGCGTCCAGCAGTTCCAGGAATTATTTCTAACAATTCCCATGGTTTTAGACAGCAGTCAGAGAACCAAATAAGAGTGAGGGTGCTGGTGGAATCTCCATAGTAGCCTCCAGTTTGCAGAAGATCTCAAGGCAACTTTCACCTAAGTCCATTTTCACCATATCTACAGAGAAATTAATCTAGAAGCAGACAGCTTATCAAAGCAGGCACACGGCAGGATTGTTGTTACTTAATAAGAGTGCTCAGGAAAGGTAAGGAAGAGAGTCTGCCCCCAAAACTAAGTGACTTGTAACTGTATATCAGACCTTAGTTTGTGACCTTATGTTTCTGTTGATGTCATGATTGCTGTTGTTATCTGTATTTACGTATTCTTCTGTGCAGACAAAGCCCCGAGCTTTGGGGATGTGGTCTATTTTTAAAAGTGCCCAGAAGGGATCTTGGAACGTACTCCTTTTATTTGATCATAACATAAAGGTTTACGATGTTCTTTATTTAGGACAAAAAAATGTAATATGCAAATATGTGCTATGGATTTCTCAAATTACATTGTAAATCAATAAATATAGTAAACATTTCTCTGTTTATGTTAGAAAGAAGATGCTTCTTTGACAAAGCTTCCAACATTTTTGAATGCAATAAATGATTTTTATAGAAATATGTTCAAACCTTTAACTGATTCCTCAAGCCACTCTGCATCTTCTCACCCTCTTCAAACATTTCTAATGAATCTTGAAATTTGTTTTCCTGCAGAGCACAAACAAAAATTAAGAATAAGAAATAGCTATTTGGTGTTCAACTTTTCTAATGGCCCCACTTGCATGGGTAGGTAGGAAGGAGGTAAGCCCTGAGAATTAGCTCAAATAATCATGAACCAGATGTGAGATCTCTTCCCTGAAGTTAAGGAGGTCATAGGTTCAACTCTCTTGATCCCCTCAGGGTTAGACTTCATTACCAGGGCCAACATCAGGACCAACAGTTTACCCCTTTTAGCATCCATAAATAATGGGAAAGTACTGAAACATTTTCCACAAGATTTTCATTTAAAAGAATTATTAAAGAGAAAAGATAAGAAAAAATGTTATTTTGATGTTACAATGGATTCGAATGCACTGCACTGCACTTTTCAATAATATACATCTTTTATGATGTAATTATTTTGATGCAATATAAGTATCAGGTTATATGATTTAAAAACACAAAAATCAATAGATATGCACATATACAAAGTTGCTCATTATGTCCAGAACATAGATTTAAAACTCACTTATTAAGAAAAATTGTAATCTAATTTCAGTCACATTCACAACCAGAGTGTGTGTGTATTTATGTCTGTCACATTGCCTCACCTTTCTTGCTAATGCGGCCGAGAACTCGTCTCTGAGAGAATCTTCTCTTTCCTCTGCCTGCTGTATAGCTTGCTCATTGAGTGCTGTGATATTTTCTACTGTTTTTTGAGCTTCTTTGATTGCTAGATCTTGCTTCCCCCTCGACTCAGCTGCTTCTTTGGCTGATTCAACTTGTTCACGAGGAACACTTAGACTTGTTTCAGTAGAACTGCACTTACTTTTCAGAGATGCAAGATCATAAGATATATGCTCTGCTTCCCCCTTTCGAGTAGCAACTAACTCCAATTCTGAGGATTCTTTGTCACATCTTTCCTCGGAGGTATAAGGGTCTTGGAAACTAGCTATACGGGATACATGTTCATCGGCAAAGTTACTTCTTTCAGAAATTGCTTGTTCATACTTTTTGAGATAGTCATTTTCATTTTTTTGACTGATCTCAAGTTGATGTCCAAGGAATTCTATATTGCTCTCAACTGACCGCAATTTCAAATGAAGATCAGTCTTTTCAGATTCATTTTGATTTGCCAGCCTTTGACTGAGGTCACGTATAGGACCCTCCAAGCTGAAAAATAATAAGCTGTCTTAGAAATTATGCACTGCCAAACTCAGATGACTATTAAAAATTATGAGCTCTAGTAGTTAGCAGATATGTGTCTGTGTGAGGAGAGAAGTTATCTTGCCTTTGTTGCAGAAAGCTTGTCAGTCTCTCTGTCTTTGCTGGGCCAGTAGCCAGGTTTTCATACTCAACCAGAAGATGTCCTAAAAGCTGCAGATATTATATATAAAGGCTGATCAACATCTTAATAGGAACATGCAATGACAAGGAAGAGAAAAGAAAATGTGTTCAAGAACTTATGGTCAGTAAAGGAGTTTCTTGCTCTCTTTCGAAGAATGCTAGTCTTGCAATTTGGGCACCACCATTGATCACATACCAACATTGGTTACTACTAACTTCAGGGGCTAAAATTTGTATCATATTGTATTTCAAATACAAAACAATCTTCTACTCGACCAATAACATTTGTCCATCGTACGTTATGAAACAAATGCATTAATACTTGAAAAAATGTCATCAAAATGACAAGTCTCATTGAAAAATCACTGGCTCTTCATGTTTCAAATTCAGAGTTTTATGTCTTTCCATATATTAGATTGAATACTGTCATTTTTACACCCCAAACATTGCAATTTAACATTAAACTGAAAAAAAGAGTCAAACACTTATCCTTATCAAAAAAGAGAAGCAGGAATCAGATACCTCAGAAGGAAAAAAAAAATACGCCAAATCAATCACATCTCAAGCCTTAAATCAAGCAGGCACTTACGCCAAAGAAAACAGATACACACAAGTGTGAGCATATCAAATAATTTCCAGCCCTTCGGTGCAATCAATTGGATGTTACATTCCATTCCTAATGAATGTCGGGAAAAAAATAAATAATACCAACAGACAATCTCGCACCAGGAAAACAGCCATACACAAGTACAGGCATGTCAGATAATTTCCAGCCCTTACAGTGTAATCAATTGGATGCTACAGCCCCTTTATAATGCATGTCAAGAAAACTAAATTTACATTTCTATACAAATACATTCATATAAAATGAAAAATAAAATCTATAAAACCTAATGCAAATAAAAAATAATAATAATTAATTAAGCATAGTCAGGAGCTCTTATAACCTACGACAAGAAAGATCACTGTATATGTATACTGTGTAGTTATCAATAAAATAAAATGAACACACATATATCTTAACTTTAGATCTTTGAAATATGGAGATCTTATCATCACTTTTATTTTTCAAAATATATTTTAGTACTTAATAGATCTAGGATTGAAATAAATCGATGATAATGTAAAGCAAGTCAATCTTATAATAAATATTACGTTGAAGGGTTTTATCGTATAAGATGTTATGCAATACGATATATATGAACATTTTTGCGGAGAGAACAGTAAGACGCATTCCAGATTTTGGCTGGGTTGAAATGATCCATAACCCTCCCTTTGCGTGTGAGCACAAATATGCATTAAATCCAGACTGTACAGTGATTTTGAGTACTCAATGTAGACGCTAACACACTTTTATCTAAACCCAGATCTGAGATCCGCCTTTGTGAAGATAAAATTGTCAATATAAGAATTTTTACTATCATATGCGACATCAAGCTTTGCAACTTTTACGTGCATATCAACCACAGATTTAAATGAGTCTCTGCTAGTAATATGGTATTGCAACAAGAAAAGCTAAGAGCATTCCATGGCCTTTGGGAATGGAACAGGGTCCCAGCTCTTTGTATAGTCTAGATTCTGAACAATGAATCAAGCCCGCTAAATATAGATCTTAGCTGAAACCCATCTCAAAGTCATGGTATATGCATAAGCGAGGATGGAAACCTTAAGGTACATATAAGACAGGTTTAGATGGATCTGAGCCATTCATAAATAAGGAATTTCATATGCGATGGGTATTTGCCTAGAAACGTATTTATATTGTGATGGGCCTTTGCCCAAAACTTTACAGGGTTCTCAGGCCCCTTTACCTTCCAACCGTGCCGATTTCGTCCTATCACTACTACTATGCTTCTAACAGGATAGTAAAATCAATTGCGTTTGCCTTTTACACAATACTGGGACACAAGGTTTTGAATACAAATTTTAAGCATATAAAATTCCTCAACAATGTCAAAACTTCAGGGGAAAAGAGAATGAAAAAACAAGACTTAAAAATACAGTATGGGTATAACCTGCCCGACGCACTTTCTCTATGCCTGTCGATGGCCTGGTTTACCTCCTCCTACAATGTCCTGAATCTCAGCAAATCTCTCGTCAACGGAGAAACCTCAACTGCAATTACTTGGGCCACCGGCATTAGGCATTTCTCCATTTCTTTACTCACTCCAAGGTCAGCTCCCACCCCAAAAAGCCCACTAGCAGTTGGTTTAACCTCCAAACTGAATACTGCTGCATTTGTCCCCATGAATATAGTTCTCCGTATTGGGTTCCTCGAGTCTAATATCTCCCCTCTGTCACCCTCGCCGCTTCTCCATTTCTGTCATTTTGTTGGCAAATAATTTCTCTCTTCCTTTGTTGAAATTTGCCCATCAAAACGATATCGGAGGCGCTTCTTTCGCTTCTTTCGAGCCTGTTGTCCTGAACTCTTCTCTATTTATTGGCTTCGTGTGGTCTAATTTAAAACATCCGTTAAATCTTCTCAGGGCTTTTTTCCCTCCCAATTTTTGAAAACAATTAACTAAAAGGGTTTTGCGTCTACTTTCTACTTTTTTGGGAAAATTTGTTTTATATTATTGGTTGTGTTTCACAATTACCACGACCCAAAGGGTGAGGACCAAGCCTGGAATTTCAAATCCTTTTCTCTGTCAATTTAAAATTTAATGACATTTTTGTATTTTTCATGTTTTTCATTTTACGTTTTAAGTAAATTTGTAAATGACAATATCCCTTTATTAAAGAACCAGTTACCAAACTATTTCGTAAAAGGCAAAATACCAACTAAAATTTGCAACCTCTTCTCAGTTAAGAAAAATCTCTTATTTTCACAAACATTGAGTGTATTGAATAAATTTTCAGATACTCAAATGGCTAATCGAAAAAGGAAATACGAAAGAGTTATCAATTTATATTGCTCTGAAACCCCAATATAAATGTATTCGACTTTTAGGAAAAGGAAAGCCTTCTACATGGAAATTGTGGGAACTTTGCCTAATGACAACATAATTATCGATTGGGAAATGTTTATTTAAGTTGGGAAGTAGCAATAATCTAAAGATTTCCAAGTCCAAAATAAAATCTAATACCTTGATCTTTAACCAATGGACAATTAAACAATTATGCCCAAAATTTTCTCTCCACTAGAACCTTGAAAAAACAATCAATCACTTGTGCGAAACTATGAAACTATAATCAAACATATATCTAACTACTTATTTATGTTATATAAGAATCAATTAGAAACCTTACAAATCCAAAATAACGGTACGAGACCTTAGAAGAGCATATCCCTTTCTAGTTTTCCCCAAAACGCTTTCCTTTCTTTATGTAAATGGAGGCTAGAGAAATAAAGAAGAGAGAAATCAAACCTGAAATCTAGATAAAATACACATTAACCATTCTGGAAAATCAAAAAGGGAAGTAAAACATTCCAAATCATTATACAGGGGAGCAATCTAATGTTGAAAAGTGTGCAACAAGAAATGCTTGTTGAGAATGCAACAAGATGATGGAGCTTAGTGAAAAGAGTCGCCTTCACTAAGTGGGCCCGCAGGCTATTTTTGGCGCAAGTCTATTTTTAGACTATGTCTATTTTTAGACATATGGGTCATGTCTATGGATTGCAGGTTGTTGTTTATGGATGATTGATCAAGTTGGGAAAAATAGATGGACTTCTATTTTTAGATCATATGGGCGGAGTCTATTTTTAGACTGCCAGTCTAAATATAGAAAAGTCAAATATTATTATCTCATAATAATATTTGGACTATAAACTTAATCTTATTCTCTTGGAGCACTTCAGTTCGAGCTACGGATGTGGTACATGCAATTGCATGAAGGAAATACGTGGTTCTTATGGGTTGGTTGAATATTTGCATGCAGGACTTCAGTTAGAACTCAAGTGAGTTGAGTTTAGTGGACTGGAGGTGCAGTTGATGGAGTTGTGTTCAGTTTAGCTTTGTTAAACTGGTTGTATTTAGTCTAACTGGAAAATAGACTAGAGATGAGTTGGGTGAATTAGTTATTAATTAATTCACAAGTTATTAACTCATAATACAACTAATGAATACATCAGTTAACTCAGTTGCATGTTCAGTTCAGCAGGGACAGGTGTTAGAGAATCAGATTGCTATCAGTTGTGACTATAGTTGTGCACCAGATCTTGCACAAATCAGGGGATTGAGTATGCCAATGAGTTTGCCCACATTGTAGCTTGGAATACGTGATTTAGCCAAGGAAAGACGTGGCTGCCTTGGTATTATCATCAGTTCTCTTGCAGGTATTGAGCAGCGGAGGCAGGCAAGCAGCGGAAGAGATTTGAGCCAGTGATTGATTCAGATCTAAGCTGTATTGTGTGTAACAGGTGGAGTTGGTACTGGATTGCTTGTGATAAGCATATTACTTTGTAATGTTACATGACTCAATCATTAATATACAGATAGTTGGGGTTTTTAGTGAGATGCTTTCCCCAGGATACATACTGTGTTAATGTGTGAATGCTCTTGATGTTTTATTGTTATTGATGCTGCTATATTGATGATCAACGTAGAAGAGCTTATGTATTGTGTATGTTTTCCGCAATAGTACATGATCAGGATAATCTCTGTTGAATATGT
>APFE031198258.1:77613-89961 GCA_000404065.3 Pinus taeda
GCAGGCAAGCAGCAGAAGAGATTTGAGCTAGTGATTGATTCAGATCTGAGCTGTATTGTGTGTAACAGGTGGAGCTGTTACTGGATTGCTTGTGATAAGCATTGTACTTTGTAATGTTACATGACTCAATCATTAATATACAGATAGTTGGGGTTTTTAGCGAGATGCTTTCCCCGGGATACATACTGTGTTAATGTGTGAATGCTCTTGATGTTTTATTGTTATTGATGCTGCTATATTGATGATCAACGTAGAGGAGCTTATGTATTGTGTATGTTTTCCGTAATAGTACATGATCAGGATAATCTCTGTTGAATATGTGTTAAATTATTCAAAATTTCTACATCTAACAGTGAGAGAAAATACTCATCGAGCATACACCTGGAATTGACGAATTTATAGCTTTCTCCCTCTTGGGGAGAAAATTATAAATCTCACTTCAGCATCGTAGAGCAGCGAGATCTCATAAGCTTTTTTCAACCGCCTATTCTTGCGCTTAGAAAATGTAATGTTTCCCTCACCATTCTCCTCCTCTCTCTTTTCCCCTCATAATGGTCAATCACATCGTCTCTATCAATTGGGCCTTATTCTAGTTGTTCAACTCATTATGGCACATTTGTTTTTCAATTTCACTCTGTGATCCTTTAAGCACTAAAATTCTTGGGCAAAATCGAAATTTTATTGATCACCGAATCGAAAGAAATTTGATGGCACAATCAACCTACAGAAGCAGTCGATTTTGTTTGGCGTCAGGTTAAAATGAGAAAGGGGTGATTCATCCTCTCTCTCAGTATTATTGAACTCGTATCTCTCCCTTATTATCTTTGTCATCGCTGACTCTCACGCAATAAGAATCCTACAGAGGCCATTTGAGTGTGCTTCTGACTCGCCCCACTTACTTGAAACCTTCATAATGGACCCTCAGATAAACTCGTAGGGTCTAGATCAAGTACCTTTAGTTTAGTTAAATAGAAGCGTTGTCGATTTCCAGTTATATGTCGACTACTGTTCGAAATCCAGCGACAAAAGGGGCCAACATAACCATAAGCGCAGGAGGCTTTTTATTGCTCCTTCCCGCGCTTTTTAATACACTTTCTGGAGGAACGAAGTGGGTAGGCACTATTTATGTTGTCCTCCATAGACATATAAGTATGCATGCCTATGAAAGAAAGGCAGGGCTCATTTGGATGGTGGATTTTAATGAATGACGATGAATGATGGAATTAGTGAAGCCCCTTTCAGATAGAACCTTTCTTTTTATTTATGGTCCTGTATTCAATGCCATGCATGGTTTGTTGGGGTTTACATATAATTGCCAACTAGAGGGAAGAGATTAAAATATCGTTGCTTGCCACTTACCTTCTTAAGCTAGCTAGATGGAATGCCTGGCCTAGAAGGAGGAAAGGATGCACAAAAAGATGGGGGCGTGAAATTACTACTTGCACATTGCAAATCGTATTTAAACTGATCGAATTGAAACCCAATAATGACTAATGAGATGATAAGAGAACAAGCTCTTGAACCCGAAAAGTTCAGAATGTGAATTAACAAAAAGGAGAAAAAAATACCAATTACAGACTTATTACCAACAATCTTCACTTCTCGGTTTGGTATGCTAATAAATAGGAGTATAAATACAGTATTAAAATGTCAGCGCATTTGGTGTTCTCACCCATATATATTGGTAAATGAATGAATGGAGTATCATAATGTTCTATTGCGAACTACATTTGTTAGCGTTTCAAGTGCTATAAATTTTGACGGTGTACATTTCAAATTGGAAGTCAATTTGACAGTTTGTTTATTATAACACACGTCAAACTTGACAGTGGAAAAATTTCAACAACTGTCAAATATGTTTTGAAATCCAAAATACGTCCTGTGGGACGTCAAATTCCAAGCCTGGTGAGGACTCTTAAGTCTTTAAGTGTGGCGAATTTATTGATAAACCTTAACTTAATAATTTAATTAACAAAATTATAATAAACATTTAATTATTTTATAATAATATTTTTATATTTTATATTTTAATGGGGTGGCACGAGGAGTATTTTTTTAAATCTCAAGGAAAATCAAGTAATAAAGTATGCTTGGGGTCTTGGCAAGAGAATTAATTATTTGGCAAAAATGTATGGGCTTCTAGTTGGTCTATAGCTAGCTAAGAATAAGTTTCTCCAAGATCGCAGTTTGATAGATTCCCTTATCACCATTCAACGTTTACACAATGGCTCCCTACCTAAAAATAACCATTTAAGTCTTTTTCTTCGAAGTTAGTATCTTGGAGTTCTTCCCTAGCAAAGCCTTCTCCCACATCTTACAAAATCAAAACAAGGAAGTTGATGAATAGGCAAATCACGCTTGTTCACTGGATGCAAGATAGAGTCTATATGAAAAATTATCCATTGATGAACACCATGCATGTCCCTTCACTACTCCTTGGATAATCATGAGATTAGGAGCTAAAAAAATCATTTTGTGGGGGTCATTAAGGTCCTCTCTCATAAGTCCTTTACCCCCTTCAGCAATTTGAACAAGTGTTTAATAATGTTGCCATACGGGCCCATGGCCATAGATGAGGTGGCAAGTTGCAGGCATGTAGGCCGTGCAGCTCCACACTCCTCGCTTAAGGTGAAATCTGCAGGAAATCATTCTCTCATTTTTTCTTTTATCTACGTATTTGGTTCATTTAAGTCTCCATGGGAGCAAGTGTTGATGGAACAAGGGTGATAAGGTTTGTGTGGTGTGAGTCCTTTGGTTTTGTAATTAGATTCAAGGAGGTTGGTCATAAGTCGAACATGCATGAACCAGGTTTTCGGTGTCAATACGAAAGCTCGGTTTTCCTTCGTGGGCGTCGAGGCTCCCTTAAAGTTTGCAATATCTCCAAAGGTCTGGTGAAAATTGGCATTATAGTGAGTCTCCTACTTTGTGTCTCAAATTGTGCATGGCTCAACACTCTCAAGTGTATAATTTTGGTGTTTCTCCTACACGTTTTGACAATGAGTCTCTCTACTTATTGGAACAGATTTGGGTATTGCTTTCCTTTAGTTCGTCTATGGTTCCTCGAGCGATTGCATTCAAAGTCTCTTTGCCACTATAACCCACCCCTCCCACATTTACCCAATTTCACCGCTCTGCAAGGGTAAACATGAGACAGAGAGTTATTATGACATGACTCGACCTCCTAGATCCAATTAAGAAAGTGAGGCCTACAACTGACCACCAACTAAAAACTCACAACATTCCACAAGGCTACAAGGACACCCCTGAATTGGAGCTCCTCTTCACACACTTTTCCCCCAATTGCATACATGATAATACCTCCATGCACTTATAGGCCTCCAACCACATGTACAAGCCTACCTAGTTGTGGTTGTGACCCAAAATGTCCAATGCAAAGGGTGTGGTCATGAGATCTAAACCTAGATTCCAGATCAACCTCCAAACCACTGCCCAAAACTTCCTGAAACTTCTCAGAATCAATAATGACATGACAACAATTCTAAACATCCAAATTTGAAGGCAAATCTTGACCTAGACTGCCTAGAACATAATAACCATTTCGTCAAACACATGGCAATCATGAATGAGATTCATCTTATAATCACCAAGAAGGCCCTATTCCCTCTCCACGTAACTACAACAACACTTGTTAGTTCATACATTTGTCAATTAATCAATAGCTAAACCATTCATGACCAGAGCCATAGAAGATACACATCATATGAACAACATATAACCAAAAAAATAACCAACATATAAACCATGGCAACCTAGCCATAATGTCGCCAACATAATCACTACAGATATACAAGAATCAAAGTAGAGAAATAGCTCTTATTAATATATGAAAATGCCAACCAAGTCAGGGAGTTCCACGTACCACCCGACCATAGACTGGGCTAAACCAAATCTCTCTTTCATCCAATCATCCCTGCGCCATATTCCAACCATTAATGTGGGATCTCATGGAATAAACCAAACTAGGGCTTCTAGAGGCCAAAACACCTCAACCCTCAACCAGTGATTCACCTCACGGTCGGACATCACTAACACCAACTAGATCGGTCTCTACCCAAGATGTCCAAGGCTCCAGGAACTAGTAACTCATCCCACAACCTTCCAAGGCTCTAGAGCATTTATCCAACCCGGATTTAGGACTAGTAACTCAACCCACAAAGGGCTCCAGAGAAATTCTCTAACCTAGGCTCCAGAACTAGTAACTCAACCTAAGTTGTTCCAGGGCTTCTAGAATGTTTGTTCCAACCCATGGCCATAAGGAATTATGAGCGCCAACCAAAAAACAATCGAGTGTAAAACCCACAACAACATGGATATCTAGGAAATGGCAAGGCAATGCTAAATCCATTGTCAATCCTCCATGCCAATAAAAAAACATAGCTAGATAATCACATGCATATACCATGCATACATAAATCAACAAATAGATCATACATGCAACTTGTTACTTGCAAAGCAATCCTGTTGTAACTATTGATCTCGATGTCCCCTTGAGCTTTCCTACTTTCCTTTGCCTTCTTCCTCCAATCCAAGTGAAGCTAGAGTGCTCCAAGCATGCTCCAAGGTTTCTCTAAGTGTGCAAGAGTGTGAGAGAATGAGATAACTGAAGAGAGCTCCAAGCTAAAACTGACAAAAGTTGTGAACTGATCCTCAAAAGCTTTTTTATCATTGAGGCCTCTATTTTCTTTATTTTCCTTTATTTTTCCTTCAATTTCCTCCTCATACAAATTTGTGACCTTTCATCTCCCTTTTCTCCTACATTCCTTTATTTTCATAAATAGATGTCAATTAATGCCACTTGTCTTTACCAATTTCCATAGCCATTAATTAATCACTAGTGATACCCATCACTATGTTTTGCCCAACATTCAACTTGGAATACATCTCCCATGACCTTGGTAATATTTTTTATTTACATAAGAAATCAACCAAGGGTTGTTACAAATCCATCCCCCTTGGGGGAACACTGTCCTCGGTGTTCAATGACACATATAAACCAACAAAACACATGTTATCCATGGATCTTTATAACATAGCTCGATGTAGCATTTAAATCATATCATACTGCTAAGACCATGACCATCATACCATGAACGCCATACCGCTTATTGATAGCACAGTTTGATGTGGCATTTACATACATATGCATATATAGACATAACCAAAACACAACATCAAAACATATATCAGAATACATCTACTCGGCCAGTGAATAGAGAAGGATACATAACTCGCATTTGATCAACCATATCCCATGTAACTTCATCAGGCCCAAAGTACTTCCACTGCACTTTAACTTGCTCGATTTCTTGATTCTGAAGCATGAGAATCTTTTGCCGCAAAATGCACTGAGGTTTTGCCTGGAATCCTCCTTCTGGCTCCACCTGCAATTCAAACCAGTCAATCACATGATCAACATATTTCACATACTTCTTAAGCAATGACACATAGAAAACATCATGGACTTTCATTGTCGGAGGCAGTGCAAGTCAATAGGCCACCAGTCCAATCCTCTCAAGGATCTCGAAAGGCTCACAATACTGAGGTGCCAACTTGGCACATGATCCAATCCTCAAGGAGCTCCTCTTGGGCTTGATGCGCAAGTACACATGCTCCCCAACCTAAAACTCCTTAAAGGCCTTGTGTTAATCTGCATAACTCTTCTACATGTCCCGTGTTGCCTTTAGATTCTTCTTGATAACCTGCATTCCTTGTTCCATCTCTATCAACATGTCTGATCCAACCAGTACCTTTTTCACTGGATCACTCCAGTCGATAGGAGTATTACAACTCTACCCATAAAATGCCTCAAATAGACCCATCTTCAAAGATTCTCGATACCATTATTGTACACAAACTGTACCAATGGAAGATACTCTTCCTGCTTTCACTATTGATGCATGATGTACATCCTCAACATGTCCCCAATAATCATGTTGACCCTCTCCATCTACCCATCTATCTATGGATGATAAGTTGTACTGAAGGCAAACTTTGTACCCAAACCTGCAAACAATACTTCCAAAACCTGGAAGTGAACTTGACATCTCTGTCCGACATAATCTTCCTAGGAATACCATGCAATCTCACTATCTCCCTAATGAATACCTAAGCTACGTCACTAGTTGAATTCGTAGACTTCACTAGAATGAAGTGAGCTACTTTAGTTAACCTATCAACCATAACCATAATAGAATCATGTTGTCTAGATGTCGTTGGCAACCCTGTAATGAAATCCATGGAAATTACATCCCATTTTGATCTACCTACAAATTTGAAACTGATCTAGAGAATCACATAACAATATAGATGCAAGAAAAGAGAATAACACATAAGCTCTAGAAACAATACCATCATTTATTATGAGGGAGAGATGAACATTTTATAAATAATGCAAACATTCTCCTTGTTTTAATTTGTAATTACAAAATATATTGCATAAAAATCAAATACATTATTAGATAAAGCAAATACATTGAGATGTTTCCTTCTTTCCTAGTTTTTTAGATGTTTTTGTCTTTTCTACTCTTATATGTTTCCAAGGAAGGAGTGCGCTTTTTCTTGGTTGCCCAATCAATTATTGGTTTATGATTTGTGCGCCTTTCTTGGTTACCACAATTTCCACTTTGGAATTGAAATCGACTGCAGTAAACCACCTAGATGCTTGCACTCTGGATTTACTTGTTGACAATCCAAACACCTCGCAACATACTCAACCAACTCTTTCTCCAAGTTTGGCCAATGTAGAATTTCTTAGCCACTACTAATGTCTTCCACTTTGGAATTGAAATCGACTGCAGTAAACCACCTAGATGCTTGCACTCTGGATTTACTTGTTGACAATCCAAACACCTCGCAACATACTCAACCACCTCTTTCTCCAAGTTTGGGCAATGGTAGAATTTCTTAGCCACTACTAATGTCTTTTGATACCCCAGGTGACCTGATTACGACTTAACATTAAATTCCCACAAGATAAGCTTCTTGGGCTCACTGTTGTTGGACACATAGATCTTGTCCCTAAATCTGAACAAACCATCTGTCGTGATATAATCCACATCATGTTCACTTGTACCTTGTTGTTGTAACTTGTACTTAAGTTATTGGTACCTGTCATCCTGTTGTCCTGCCTGAAAGATTCGATCTTGTAAATTTGTCCCATATGGACTCATAGTTAGTATGTGATTTACTTGCACTCTTCTAGTAAGAGCATCTGCAACCCTATTCTCTTTACCCTTAATGTACCTAATCTCGAAGTCAAACTCACTGAGCATAACCAACCACCTAGCTTGATTGGCATTCAAATTAGGTTGGTAAAATAAGTACCCCAGACTAGTGTGATCACTCAAGAGAAACCTCCCGCCAAGAAGATAATGTTTCCACATCTTCAATGCATGAATGATCATTGCCAACTAAAGATCATGAGTCACTTAGTTTTGCTCATGCTCATTTAGTTTCCTTGACTCATAACATACTACCTATCCTTCCTGCATCAAAACCCCACCAAATCCTTTCTTGCATACATCTGTACATACCACAACAAACTCTTTATCTAGATATGCAATCTTTAGAACTTGAGAATTTGTAAGCAACTGCTTCAACTGCTTAAAACTAGTTGCACATTCCTTTGTCCATTCGAATTTCTTTCCTTTCCTTTGAAATGAGTAATAGTATATACAATCTTTGAAAAGTTACTGATGAAACACTAGTAATAACCTACTAACCCCATAAATGATCTAACCTCATCCACATTCCTAGGAGTTGCTCACTTCATGATAGCTCTGATCTTTTCTGGGTCCACTACTATGCCTTCCTTGGAAACCACATGCCCCAAGTAATGAACTTTTGTCTGAAAGAAACTACATTTACTAATTTTGGCATACAACTAATGCTCTCTTAGCAATTTCAACACTACTACTAGATGTTTTGCATGCTCTTC
Source organism: Pinus taeda (assembly GCA_000404065.3). Lineage (NCBI taxonomy): Eukaryota > Viridiplantae > Streptophyta > Pinopsida > Pinales > Pinaceae > Pinus > Pinus taeda. The sequence goes on from APFE031198258.1 coordinate 85,571, forward strand.
CTCATTCTTAGAATATATGAATATGTCATCAATGAATACAATCACAAACTTGTCCAGGTAAGGATGCAACACACTATTCATCAAACACATGAAAGTATTTGGAGCATTATTCAAACCAAAAGGAACCACAACAAACTCACAATGCCCATACTTGATCCTGAAAGTAGTCTTGTAAATTCCATCTTCTTTGATGCATACCCGATGATATCTTGATCTCAAATCGATCTTCGAAAACATTGTTGTTGCCTTCAACTGGTTAAACAAGTCATCAGTATGCGGCAAAGGTTACCTCTTCTTAGTCGTCAGCTTATTCAACTGCATATAATCAATACACAACCCGAGAGAACCATCCTTCTTCTTAAAAAACAATATTGGTGCACCCCAAGGCGACACACTTGGCCTAATGTATCCCTTGTAAAACATTTCCTTCAACTGCAACATCAGTTCCACTAACTTTGGGGTGATCATCCTGTATGGTGCCTTTGATGCTAATGTTGCTCCCAATATCAACTTAATAGAAAAAGTCCACTTCCCTATGAGGCGGTAACTTTGAGAGATCTGCTGAAAATACATCCTAAAGATGCTATAGAATCGGATACCTCTCCAAGACTTTTGCATCCTCAACATCCTTACCTTTATCATTGGAAATATGAACAGCGAACAATACACACCCTTTCCTACTACTGCACTTTTCCTGCATAGTTGTAACCATTCTCATTGATGTAGGCTTCTTCTTACCTCGCAAGATTCTCTTCTCTCCATCATCATACAAGCACTCAATAACCTTATCATAACAATCTACCTTAGTCTTGTGAATGTATAACCAATCCATACCCAACAACATACTGTATGATCCCAACGGAAACACATTTAGATGTGTTGATGTAGACATATCGTTCAACTCAAATGCACAAGATCTTATCCAATGATGAATTGTTTTCTTGGTACCTATTGTAACTGATTCTGACACCCTTGAAAGTTACAAAAAAATTGAATTTCATCCAATCTACCTTTTGGTTAAATCCTCAAGCTCATATATAAATTTTCTTTGGAAATCTGAATAAATAAAATAGGGAAATTTGAGGTCATTGTTCAAGCATCAGAAGGACTTGGAGCTTCATCGAACCTTCTCCATTGGAAAGTACTCTGAGTTAGTTTTCCAACAGTATATAAAACTCCCCAAATGGACTCTTGGATCAAAAGATAGAACAAGTTGAAGTTCACTCTTCAAAATCCAGAAAACAAAGGAAAAAGACTAAGTGTTGAGTCCCGAATCTCGACGATCGGAGGTCCAGGGAAATCGACAATCGGCGATGAGAGGTCGAAAGGGGCATCACATATCACATTATCAGAAAAATGTTGTGTTGAAGTGTTAAATCACTGGGAAATAGGCCTACAATGTTAAAGTCTCGGTAAACTTTGAAAGAAAATTATAAAAGAAATTCATCACAAAACATAGCAACACTGGGCCTTTTCTCTCCTTCCAAAAGGATGCATGGCAGTAAACGATTGAATCCGATATGGGCCACATGGAGGATGACATCAGCAATGACGTGCCCATACGGTGGACACGTGGATACTTAGATCTGAGTAATTTGGGGATTTTTCTCTCACAATTTAAGTCTTGTTTTTTTCCATAGAAAAAACTCAAACCATCTATTAATAATAATAGTTAGTTACATAGCATATGCAAAGCATTACAGGAGGATTCATTCTTTTCCATGAAATAGGGAAAAAGAAAGAAGTCTCGACTAGTTGAAATAGAAGCCAGCGCAAACACCCTCACCCGGAAGGCAAAGAACCAGCGTGACAATCCCATATGTATGTCAAGTAAGCATTCATTTTGGGAAAATCGCGCACCGAAAATACCATCAGAGGCAAGAAAAAAGACCCGTCTGGAAAAAACACACCTCCCTGGAGCCAATAGGAAGGCAAACAGGCGATGAAAATGTTGATGCAGATTCAACGAGTCCGCACATAAAAAGAGTATATAGCGTCCAAGAGAGAATCCTGCGTAGACACGATCAGGATTCTAGAGAAATAGGAAAGTGAAGTAGAGATCAGGTCGAAACGAGTCTCCTTTTACAAGGAAAGCAGCCCGAGAGACCTGAGGAGGAGCAGCGAACAGGAAAAGAATAACAAATGTAGCAATACAAATACGATTTAAGTCTTGTTATTAAACATAGTTTGTACTATTACAACTCTATACTCTAATTAGCAGAGTTGATATCTTTGGGAGAATTGTTGGAATCGATTAAGGAACTGAGCAAAGGGAACCATGTTTTATTTATTGTATTTACAAGTATGTTTATTTGTTAATACAATTTTCATTTCTTCAATGGCATATTTGCAATAATTATTTCATATTTTCCACTTTTGTTGAATAAGTTAATATTGTTCATTAGGTTAACTATCTAATCTAATGGAATTTTAGATATGTTGTTTACTTCCTATTTTCTCAAGAACTTAAATTGAGTTTCTAAGTAACTATTTACTCATAAATTCACTATCTAACATAGATTTAATTACCATTGGAATTGAGAGAACTATTTCGTAGTTTTGATGGGTAATCATTCATTGTTTTAAATCTCTAAACAAAGCATGTCATGCACTCACTATATTAGCTATTAGAACTCTTTTTGCATATTCATCACAAAAGGGATATGTTAAATCCCCATTTATTTAATTAACTTGCTCTCGATTGGAATTAGATCTACATCTTCCTAATCAAGATAGATTTAATTTTTTTATCACTTGCACCTTAGAGTAGGTTTGCACTTAGATTTAATCATTGCATTTTAGAAGTCCCCTTACACAAGGGGCAAGTTTCAGTGTGGCTTGGATGAGCCCTTAATTTAGCTTAAGGATTTCTTTCTTGCAAGTGCATTGTAAGAGGTTTAATCTGATATCTCTATTCTTGTTGATAGTTAATTAGTAACGTCACAAGTTAGCGAGGAGAGAGAGGGGGTACTTGGACCCAATAGAACTAGTTGGAGCGATCATTACAAACAAATAAGGGCTTAGTCGGGGCTTTGACCAGGTGGTCTCCCTTACATGTTGATAAAGTCATTTTTGGACATAAACAATTTCACATAATATGAAATACATCCATGGAGAAATGGGAAAACCTTTTATTATGTCACCAACAAACTCTTTGGCATTTTTATAGTCTCCTCCTTTTTACCATGCCTATAGAATTTTCTATAAGAGGTTTAATCTGATATCTCTCTTCTTGTTGATAGTTAATTAGTAACATCACAAGTTAGCGAGGAGAGAGAGGGGGTAATTTGACCAATAGAACTAGTTGGAGTCATCATTACAAACAAATAAGGGCTTAGTTGGGGCTTTGACCGGGTGGTCTCCCTTACATGTTGATGAAGTCATTTTTGGCCATAAACAATTTCACATAATATGAAATACATCCATGGAGAAATGGGCAAACCTTTTATTATGTCACCAACAAACTCTTTGGCATTTTTACAGTCTCCTCCTTCTTACCATGCCTATAGAATTTCTTGTAGATTCACAAGCTTGTGCAATTTATTAAAGCATAGGACAAGAATCTACTTCTACTTTCAACCAGCAAAAGCCAATAGATTGATGAAAAACAATATGAAGAAGAAGAAGATAAATCAATGGCACATAACACAATACATTTTCCTGGGGAAAGCCACTGACCTGAACCTCGTCTATTTGTATTGCATTAAATCATAAATATGAGTGAAGATACAAAGCTTGTTTTCACTAGAACAATTCCGCACAAGTATGCTCAATTCTCTACCTCGCAGGCTCGCTATTAGCCGACATTTAGCCAATTTCCACTGCCTGCCAAGCCCTTATTTCCTTGCGCAATTCCTAGGATGAATAGCCCGTATTTAAAGGGAATTCATGCTTCCAAGACTGTGCAATCCAAAGATAGGTCATTTTATAATTGCATGCATGATATTTACAACTCGAAAAATCATACAACTAATAATACATTGTCCCTGCACTCTAGTCTCAACTGGGTTTTTCTCTAAACTGACATGCATGAGTTTCTCATGAGGGAATCTTCAGTTAACAAGAGTAACACTTGTGGATTCACTAGTGCACCAACTGACTGTTAGTCCTCTATTAGTTCCACAAACAGTTAGAAATAATTTAGCTAACCATAGTAAACTGAGTTAATCTAATTACAAGTTAAATAAACTCATCCTAGACCCCTAAAACTTAGGGAGAACATATACATGACTACAAAAAGACTTCCAATTCGGAATTCCTAAGCTAATTAAGGTAATTAAACTTAATTAACTATTTACAAGTTGCTATGAGAATAGAATTTGATTTTAATTCACAGTTTAATTCAAGGACAAATTAAACTGGAATTTCTTGTTGCCATTTCTCAACAATGT
>APFE031198258.1:92216-122073 GCA_000404065.3 Pinus taeda
CCCCCCCCCTTAAGCTTGACTCGAGGGGATTAGCTTGGTCCCAATATCTTTGTTGAAATCCATATAAAAAAGCTACCAACAATATAAATGAGCAATCAACCATTGCATCTATCAATTTCTAGGAAACATTTTTTCATACATGGTTCATCAACCATCTCACATCTTGAGATCTGACATTCCTCCCTCAAGTTAGCATATGAGTGCACCTACCACCCTCGTACCTATTCAAGTGGTCTAGTCCATAATTTTATCATACATAACCCCACTCACCACTACACTACAACATGTATGTTTGACTGACAGGTCTTACAAAAAACTAATTTGAAACTAGCATACGAGTATGCTTGCCATGCTCGTACCTTTTGAAGTGGTTCATTCCACAAGTTGATCCTTCATCCTATTTATGCATGAGAGGGATGACTTCATGTGCTACTGCATTACAACATATATGCCTAAATAAAAAAAATACAACCTTGAGGAATAGATCTTGCCTATGGCTATGCTTTACAAGTTGGACCAAACATTAGGCTGTTCATGCACTACTTTTCCATAACATGATGGCTCCTTCACTAGGCCTTGACACCATTGACTCCTTCTATGTTCCCACGTCCATGAAGTGATGTGACCTTCCTCTTGTTATATGTCCATTCCCACCCAATCCATAATTTTCACACACATTCCTTAACCTTTATGCAACAATCATCTACTACATCAGCCTCAATTTCTTGTATTTTACCTTCGTCTCAAGCTAAGTCAAATTTAGCTATTCAAAAAGTGCTTCTTGAGGATTAATGTGAACATCTTTCTCTACATTATTTACTAATATAGTGATTCTATCACTGTCTATCTTGGCCAAGCCACCAATATGTTTGTTGAAATCCATACAAAAAAGTTACCATCCAATGGAATAAATGGGAAATCAATCATTGTATCTATCAATTTTCTAGGATACATTTTTTCTTACATGGTTCACCAAACATCTCACATCTTGAGATCTTAAATTCGTCCCTCAAGCTAGCATATGAGTACACCTACCACCCTCATACCTATTCAAATGGTCCATTACATAGCTTGATCATATATAATTCCATGCACCAATGCACTACAACATGTATGTTTAACTAACAGGTCCTACAAGAAACTAATTTGAAGCTAGCATATGAGTATTCCTGCCACCCTCATACCTATTGATGTGGTTCATTCCACAACTTGATCCTTCATCCTATCTATGCATGAGAGGGATGACTTCACACGCTATTACATTACATGTGTGCCTAAATAATAACAAATACAACAATCTTGAGGAATACGTCTTGCTAATGGCCAGGCTTTACAAGTTGGAACAAATATTGTAGGGTGTTCATGCACTATTATGACTTTCGTAACATGTTGGCTCCTTCATTGGGCCACTATGGAATCCCACGTTCTCACATCCATGTAACGAAGTGACCTTCCTCTTGCTATATGTCCATGCCCACCCAATCCATATTTTGCACACACTCCTTAATGTTTACTTAGTAATCATCTACTACATTCATATCAACTTGACATGGCCTTCAAACCTCATTTGCACCTGTGGTTTCTCATCAACCCAACTTGCATCCATTCAACGGACATCATTCTTATCTACCCATCATATCTACTTGCTTGTGACCACTTGTTTCCTAGAAATCCTTTCATTGTTCCTCTCATCTTTGGTGCCTTTTACCTCCATGTCTACCTATTCGACCTTTGTTGCCCCTGTGCCCATGACTTCTTACTAGGGCTTGATATGTGGCCTTGAATCATCATTGTAAGCCAAATAACATATTGTGCCCATATGCTTTACTCACTTAGGGTTGCACCACCACCATGTAGATTAATATCCAACTAGGAAATCTTCCCATTTGTTCTAATCTATCCATTTTTTGAATATCTAGTTATCCAAGTAGTTATACCTCTACCATTTATAGAAATTCATTAGCGATCATCTGAGAAGTACCTAAGCCACTCTCTAGATTTACTAGCTCTATACCAATTGTTATTTAAAAAGGGAGATAAATAAAAGATATAACAGGCACAAAAGTAAACACACATCATGACAAATTCACCAGAGATAAAAATGTATGTGGTTCACCCAATATGGATTACATCCACGAATAAATAGCTAGGCCTTTTATTATGTGACTAACACACTTACAAGGCTCCTCCTTTTTACCATGCTCTCACAGTGACTAAAAGACAATTAACAGTGGATTCATAATTTATTTAAATAGGTCGTATAACATAAGAATACCATGGGAAAAACCATCGATTAGTGAAACCTCAAACCCATAAACCACCAATAGTAAATTGACTCTAGGACTAAGCCAAATTTACCCTAACTACCTTAACATAATGAGAATTAAAAACATGTTTGAATTATATTTTTGTTTAATTATAGATTAGTGTAAAAAAAATTAAAAACATGAAAGAAATATCAATTTAAACTAAATGGTTCCATTTTAATTTAATTGATACAATTATTTCTTAAATTGTAAAATTCAAAGAAAAATAAATAAAAGAAATAATTTATTTAGTTTTTAAATAACAAGAATCTAGTATAAATAATCTGCATTTTGCAAAACGATTTTTTTAATTTTAATTTAATATAAATTAAAATTAAATGATTTAAAAATTCATATAATATATTTAATATTTTTAATGTTAAAAATCTTATTTTAGTGAATAACTTATTTTCTCAATTATATAGGATCATGTTTCTAGAGGTATATTGTAATTGGCTTATTTGTCGTATTCATGAAATAGTTATCTCTAATGTAATAGTAACAACCAACCTTTCAAAACTATTCATTTTCCAAAAATTCCTATTTTCATATATATAGTTTGAGAAGGGAGAAAAATAATTTTTTAAAATATAATATTCTTGCGTTAAATTAAGAAGGTCATTCAGTTTTCCAAAAATTCCTATTTTCATATATATAGTTTGAGAAGGGAGAAAAATCATTTTTTTAAATATAATATTCTTGTGTTAAATTAAGAAGGTCACTTAATGTGTAACTTATTTATACATTTTACATTTTAAAATTTAGTGGCTTCCTATCATAGCTTGTTAATTTAGTGGCTTCCATTTACTTAAATAAAGTAGTGTAAAATTATTATATTTATTTCTTATTTTTTTAAATAAATAAATCTTTTAAGTTTTAAAAATGTTGAGAGGGGAGGAAAGTCACATTGCTACTCAATTAGAATATGATACCTTAAAATTAGAATATGTACAATTTGAGAATTGCTGCAAATTTTAAAGTTTATGGACGACTCAAGCTATCCTTTTAAATAATTTAAAGTTTCAAAAATGATTATAGGTGCCCCAATATTATGTGGGCTAGTTCACCCCAAAGCAAGTAGTTCACGTGTAATACTTGGAGAAACACCCGCTAGAGCAATCATTTGAGTGGGTTCCCAGTGGTTATCTATTTGGAAATTATGATAAACAACAATTACTCATCTCTCTTTCTCTTTTTTCTTTTTTTTTGCTAAAATCCATAGGCTAGCAACGAGTTTTTTTTTTTTTTTTTCAAAAGAAAAAACGTTGGAATTGGTACTAATGAGGAAAATCTAGTATACAAAATAGTGATGAAAAAACCTCTAATATTGTATGCCAAATAATCTGTATATGTAAAACCTCTATACTGTTTTCATCATCCTTTGTTATATCTAGAGATATCTATAAATTTTCAAAATAGTACATGAAAAATTAATATACAAGCATAGAATCTAATCCAAAAAATACAGGTGAGAAACAATAAGATTATCTGAATCTACGGAAGTAGGGTAACACCCTCTGAGTGTTGTTGTCCACAATGTATTTGTACCGCATATCACCAAAGTCTCCATTGAGACCATCTTTAGAAAGAGAGTCTACCACCCTGTTGAATTCACGATAAATGTGTCGAAAAGTAGTGCCTAGGAGAGAGACCAAGATTTGTTTTATATGTTCCATCCAACCAAACAAGTGAGGGGGATCAAGTGCAGTAAGATTTTTTGAGTCACCATAAATATGTAGATTTTCCACTCGAAGTCTGCTGGCAAACCATAATAAAACCCATAGAACCATAATTTATGCCCTTGTATTTATGCCTAGGCCACCATTCCATGAGAGATTGTATTGATGTGTATCATTAATTTTGAGCCAAGCACCACATCCACAATTTCCTTATTGTGTTGCTTTGTCGAAATAACCTACAAGGAAAAGAAAACCAGGACAAGTATAGCGATAGGAAAGATCTTTGCAATTGTCAGGTGTACCTATGAGAGATGACATCCAAGAGACAATCATGTGGTAAATTCTGGAGGGTTGATTGGAATTCCTTCAAATATGCATCAATTTCTCGCATTCTAGATTTCCCAGAAAATGAATAGAGGGATTTCCTTTGTGTTGCCACCTCCCAGTGTTCATTATGTAATACATTGTTCTATATTTTGTACATGTCGGTCTGGTACATGATATGCGAGTGCAATGTTCCTCCAGATGATTTTTGTGAAGGGGCATGAGATGAATATATGACAACAAGATTCATTGTCCTATTTGCATAAGATACACCATACAAGACCAGTGAATCATCGTTTGTTTAGATTGTCCCAAGTCAGTATTTTTTTCCTCCATGTCAACCATCTAAACAAAATGATCTTGAATGGTATCTTCATGCGCCAGAATTTTGGGTACCATGATGGGTTGGAGAGGTCATATGATAATGACATATAAAAACGATATGTCTCCACCACTACTACAAATTGTTTTTTAAGGCTCCCACCCCAAGTGAGATGACCACCTTCGGTATTATGACATCGGCCAACCAAACTTAAAGATTTTATATATTCATTCCAATCTAGTTCAACTTGTCCATTGAGACTCATCTTGTCTGCACCTTTCCACCTTTCCAGATAGGATATCCATCCCGTCATTGTTTAATTATCCGATAAAGAAAAAATTAGCCTCGAGAATGTATAATATCCAATTTATGGTCCACTAGAGGAGATAATTGATTGACGCCCATTATACCACTAGTCCTGATCAATATCTTATGCACATTACCAAACACCCATTTCATCTGCATCTAGAAAAAAGGTATCACCTTCTAAAAACTTCGCCATATGATTGATCCTTCTATTTGCAAATGTTTGTTATCTATATACCAAGAGTAGATGCCCTTGCACTTCATGTATTTGTATTTGATAATGTCTTGCCAAATCCCTCGTCCAATCATAGCTCTCCAATTGGATTTTATTAGAAAAGACTTACGAAAAACCTTTTGTTCCAAAAAAACCCCATCCTCCATATTATTTTCATATGGTTAAAGCCTCCTATTTACACAAGTGGAGTTTTGTATCCCCTCCTAGACCATTTACACAAGTGGAGTTTTGTATCCCCTCCCAGACCTGACCAGAGGAAACTAGTTATAATAGATTTTATCTGGAGGAAACTAGTTATAATAGATTTTATCCGGGATTGAATATCAAATGGAATCGCAAACAAGTGTGCCCAATATATAGTTATTTATTGTAGTACTGCTTGGATAAGACTGCATCTTCCTCCCATCGACAACCACTTGTTAGTCCATGAATTAAGTCTCTTTTTGAATTTGTCAATTATCCAATTCCAATCTGTTATCTTGTAATTATTTGGCTTTAATATAAAGCCCAAATAAGAGAACCCTTCATGTAGAGGAGTAGACCTTACCCCGAATATACCTACAATAATCTCAATGTCGCACCTATCTCCAAAAGAAAAAAGTAAAATAGATTGAGTCATTTTCACATAGAGCTGATGCAGCACCATATCGAAGGAAAATGTAGTGGAGAACCAACCATTGTGATCTCGACACCATACCAAAGGTAAGTATATCATCCACAAAAAAGAGGTGAGTAACATCCACTTGATGAGATATACGCAGACCTTGGAAAAAACCTCGTGATTGTGCCTCTCGAATCTTCAAACTAATACCAACCCTAATAAGAATAAAAAGTAAAGGGGAGTGAGAACATCCCTGTCGAAGGCCTCTTCCCGCTCTGAAGAAGCTTGTAGGATATCCATTAATTAGAATTGCATAACTAACAGAAGAAATACATGCCATTATCCATTCCACATTTTGTATATGTAAACCAATCTTGAAAAGTACAAGGTGAATGTATAACCATTCCACACTATCATATGCCTACTTCAAATCCACTTTCATGACCAGAGCATCCAATTTATTCATGCGGATGGTGTGTATACATTCTTGTGCAATGGTTATGGCATCATGAATCAATTGATTATTCAAGAACCCAAGTTGTTCCCGAGAAATGTGCCTGGAGAGGGTAAGTATTATGCGCCTCTAAATCACCTTGGATATCAATTTATATGTGATGTTGCAGAGTGAGATTGGCTTGGAATCCCAGAAAGAGCAAGGATTTGAGCATTTCAGGATGAAAGCTAAAAAGGTAGAATTTATGGCTCCATGGATATGTCTGAAAGTTTTGGCTTCTTCAAATATCTCTAATAGATCCTGCCCCATTAATTCAAAAAAGTGTGTAAAAAGCTCCATAGCCCATTCGTCGGGGCCAAGGCATTTATCTTTTGCAAAGGTTTTTAAGACCATATGTATTTCATCTAGTTGGACAAGGCGATAGAGGGCTTCATTTGCATCCGCATCAAACATAACAAGATAGAGTTCTAGTGCCCATAATTAGTCCCTTATGTCCACGCCCAACCTAGATTTATAAAAATCCCCGAAATAAGCTACTACCTCCCGTTGAATTTTTGGGGTAGTGTGAATGCTCTCCCCATTGGATGTTTACTTGCGCCATAGTGTTTTTCAAAAATTTGTGTGTTACAATCTTCCTCTCGTAACAAATCACTGCTTTTAAGGCACCAAGTGGTTTCCTGAATTGGCAAAATCTATTTTTTTCTCCTTTCCATTGCTTTCATATGAACCAAGACCTGTTTAGTTGGATTTTTCTTTTCTAGGATAGATCCCAAAACTAAGATGTGTTTGGTAATATGTTGTAGTTCCATAATTAGTAGTAGTTTTTTCTTCCTTTCCCATGTTCTGGTATGGCTTTTCAGAAGGTTGGCTTTCTAGATAATGGAGCTCATGGCCAATACTCCCTCTGTCCTTGCAAGCGAGGTCCATGTAATAAATACCATATTGTTAAAATCATTATCCTGCAGCCATACTCGATTAAACTTGAAAGGGAGTCCTAATGTAATCTTTTTATGCCTCCATTGGAGAATAATGGGAAGGTGATATGAGAGATATGCTTGATTGACCCACGATTTCATATTCCCCATTACTTCCACTAGGTTCTCATGCACTAAGAAATGGTCTAATCTCTTCTTGATATGATCATCACCCACCCCGTGATTATTCAAAGTAGTAGAGAGTGGGTATGGACAAATATAAACCAAATGGTTAGCTGTGAGAGAAGGTTGATATTGATGAGGTGTAGATTGTTGAAACTTCCAACCGCATCCTCTTCATTGGTGTGTTGCAGCATGGGGGTCTCACCATCGCCGCAGACAACGTTCAAGTAGGTGCCTAATTTGATGATAGTGGAGGCATCTGAAGGGCATGCCCCAATAGTCCAGACGTTGTCATATATTGCCCCATTCAAGATCCAAATTTGTCGGAAGACCACCCAAGAACTGTACTTCTACTAAGGTCCAAGCAACACGCTTATCCCAAGTGCCCATAGCACTTGAGTCCACATATACGAATCAACCAATGGAATTTCCAATCTATACTAGAGCTTTGCGCGTCCAAAATTCCAGTGGGAGGCCTGGAAATTTGACCCAAACCAAGTCGTTCGGGGGAGTATCAATAACGGGTTGAAGCCAACGTACCATTTTATCAACTGTAAAAAAAACTCCTATCCCGCAGCCATGGAGAGTTGAGAATATGTTCAACGTAATCCGGGTGTAAAATATGAAAGCTAAACTAGGAATTCATGAGCATACACATCTTAGGCGAATAACCCAAAATGGGTGCATATTTAAACTTAGCCAAGTTCTGCATCTCCTTCTTCGTCATCTCCGAGAAAATCCACCTACCAACCAGAGTGCGTTTCTGTAAACTGCTGACTCAATCCCATAGAACGTCATAACCAAAACTGAAGAGCTTTGTCTCAGAGTGTGGTTTGATGACCCGTAGACAAACTACATAAACAAGACCTTGCCAGTGTCAAGACTAAGTGCAGAAACGAAAAAAGCATGACATAAAAGTCATGTCACACCTAGGTCAAGTTACCGTGCAAACACAGGTCTGCAACACATCTCTTAGTCAAGATTTGTAGGGGTGCTATGCTCCACCACCCACACCGCACTAATTCACTCCATAATGCTCCACCACGCTAGTTCACTGATCTGATAATCACCCTATGAGTGACCTCAGTTAAAGATTTATTAAATGAAGGTATTACAGATTCATGTGTTGGTGTCTGTGTCTATGTTATACAAGAACACAAGAAATTAATAAGGAGTTCACCCTATTCTCTAGGGCTACATCTCCGGTCCAGCTTCAGTGGTGGCCTTGTTTTATTGTGTTTCAAGCAGAGAATTACAATGTAGGAGCTCAATATGAGTCACCTGAAACAGATTTGCTTGGCAGGGTGGTTCTTGGATTCCCCAAGCCATTGGAGTGCACAGACTCGTTTGCTTACCAGCTCTGTGACTTTCTGGTCTACAATGGAAAGAGCCTAATGGGGTGCTTAGTCCGGACAGATCCTCTCTGGGATGGCTTGAATCCATCAAGCTCTCTCGTGCCCTTTGGTCAGCTCAGCCCTCTATCCTCTTCTACTTTTGCTTCACTGTATTTTCCCCTGTGTTCCGTCCTCCTCTCGAGATTTTGGTTCCTCTGTCTCTCTCTCTGGTTGACTGTGTATTCTGTCTCTGTTCATGGCTTTAAACCATTCGTTTCCATGTTTGTTCAATTCCTCTTCCATCTCCGTCGAATTGCCTTCTGCAGCTGCGCTTGGAGTTCCCAGGCTCGATGTCATCATCGTCTCACAGGGAGTGGCCATATGTCCTCCTGTAACGTGCCAGCCTACTTCGTTGGTTTAGTTCTTCGGTTACATCGTGGATGAAATCTTCCTCCACCATGGCGGTCAAAACAGACTTCAAATCCTTCTAAATCGCGGCTCATTCCTTCGTCAATTCTGCTTCCCCCATCGGGCACGATCTTAGACGTCCGATATAGGGCCTCTAGATCCGACACCATACGCACGTCTTGCATGGTTGACTTGCTCTGTTTCTTAATCCGGGGCTCCCAGGGCCTAATTTGGTCTCTCGCGCAGTCTCCATGGGCCTCGGTCAGTGCGCTTTGACTGGGGTCCTCGTCGTTCCACGCTGGCTGCTATTGCCACTAGTTCAGGGTGTTTTTTATCGTCGTTTTGGAATTTTTAGAAGTTTGTCCCGACCTGGTACAACCATGGCTGTGTTTATCTCTCTTTATGGATCCAATTCGGATCACGACCTTCCCACTGAAAATATTTTGGACCACCAAAAGTTGGTTTTCTTTCAAGCATCGACTAAGTGAGGGTACTGCTGCCTCACTTGTCCAATCTCAATCCACTTTGCACTGCTCGGCTTTGAACCTTTGAGTCCAATTCATAGGTACTCAACATTCCCTTTGCACGTCATCCTTACCTTCCTGTCCAATACTGTGTCTTCCTGCAATTCATTAAAATATTCAGGTAGCAAGTCATCAATAGAAGGCAATTGAATTTGCTCTTAAGGATCTTCAACCACTGAAGGTTCAAACAATCTCAAGCAATCTGTGTTTATGACCGAGTAGATGTGCATGTAAGCTGGTAGATCAAGGCGAAAATCATTTTCACCAATCTTCTCAAGTATTTTGAAGGGTCCATATGATAGGCTTTAGCTTTTTACCTTCACCTTGCATCTTGTCCTTGCTGATATACATCCAAACCTGGTCTCCAACTTGAAAACTATGCTCCATCCGATGCTTGTCATGCTTAGCCTTGTATTTGGCTTGGCTCTTTTCCAGCCGTTCCTGTACTACCTGGTGGATCCCTTGAATCTGTTCAATGAACCTAGTTGCCTTGTCCACATCACCGTGTCCATCAACTGTGGTATCTTTATCAAAGACAAAATCCAAAGGAGACCTTGGTATGAAACCAAAATAGGTCTCAAAAGGAGATCTATGTGTAGAAGAGTGTTTTGCTCTGTTGTAAGCATGCTGCACATAACACAAGTGTTCATCCCAAAGCTTAGGATGTTTGCTGCAATATCCTCTGAGTAACTGGATCACTTTCTTGTTAACTACTTCTGTCTGGCCATCGGTTTGTGGATGAAAAGTTGTGCTTTTCTTCAGTTGGGTGTCCATCAACTGCCACAGACTTGACCAAAACTTCCCCACAAATCGGGTGTCTCGATCAGATACAATAGAAGTGGGTAATCCAAAATGAACCCATACATGTTCAAAGAATAATTTTGTAGTTTGTTCAGCTGTAATTTGTTTATTACAAGGTATCAAAATACACATTTTGCTGAACCTATCCACAACCACATATAGATAATCATGACCTTTTCTAGACTTAGGCAGTCCTCCGACAAAATCCATGGAAACACTTTCCCAAGGGTGAGAAGGAACTGGTAACAGAGTGTACAAGCCTAGTTTTCTATTGTTGGGCTTGATTTTAGCACACTTAGTACACCCTCTTACATATCTAGAAACTGTCTCATTCATTTTCAGCCAATAACAAAATCTTTGCAGCTGTGCAACTATTTTACTTACCCCAAAGTGACCTGATATCAGAGAAGTGTGTGCCTCTCTAATTATCTTTACTCTCTCTACTTGTGGAATGCAGAGTTTCCCACAATGATATAAGAGTCGGTCCTTCACATGATAATCCAATTCTTCTAGCTTTTTGCCTTGACTCAAAGTTGCATATACATCTTTAAAGTCTATATCCTGAGCATATTGTTCTATGTAGCTTTCATGTAGTACAGAATTATGCTTAAGTATGGTAGATGCATTTATAATGGGTCTAGATAACATGTTTGCAACTTTGTTGTGTATGCCCTTCTTATATTTGATGACTAGATGAAACTGTTGTAGAAAACCCGTCCATCTGTAATGTTTTGATTGTTGCAACTTAGTTTGGGAGTGTAGATATTGAAGTGCTTGATGATCAGTATGTATTATTGTCTCTTTGCCCATTAAGTAATGTTTCCACTTTTTCACACTCTGAACTAATGCATGCAATTCTTTATCATATGTAGGATAGTTAACTACTGCAGGATTAAACGTCTCAGAATGATAACATATGGGTTTGTCGTGTTGTGTCAACACTGCTCCCATGGCATAGTCACTGGCATCAGTTTGGATTTCAAATGGTCTTTGTAGATCAGGCAGTGCTAATACAGGTGTTGTACTGATCTTTTCTTTCAAGGTGTCGAAGGCTTTCTGATGTTTGCCTCCCCACTGAAACACATTGTTCAATCCTGTCAAAGCATGTAAGGGAGTTGCAATTGAAGAAAAATTAGAAATGAACTTTCTCCAATATTGTGTTGCTCCTAAGAAGCTTCTCACTTCTGTAGCAGACTTAGGTTTAGGCCAGTTTACAATGGCTGCCACTTTAGAGGGATCTGTTTTCAATTCACCATCCCCTACTATATGACCCAAATAATTTAGAGATGTTTTGCCAAATTCACATTTTGAGAGTTTAACATAAAGTTTTTCTCTTTTAAAAACATCTAATGTCTGTTTAACATGCTTTAAGTGTTCTTCCCACGTTTTACTAAAAATCAGAATGTCATCCAAATACATAATAACAAAATCATCAAGAAAAGGCCTGAGTATATCATTCATTAATCTCATGAAAGTAGCAGGAGCATTGGTCAAACCAAAAGGCATAACCAGCCACTCATACAATCCATGCTTTGTCTTGAAAGCAGTCTTCCATGCATCTTGCTCTGCAACTCTGACCTGATGGTATCCACTGTGCAAATCCAGCTTGGTGAAATAAACAACTTCCTTCAGTTGATCTAAAAGATCATCTATGCGAGGAAGGGATAACGATTTTTTATTGTTATCTTATTCAGTGCTCGGTAGTCAATGCACATTATCCACGAGCCATCTTTCTTTTTCACCAAAACGATTGGTGACCCACATGGTGATGTGTTAGGCCTGATGAACTCCTTCTCGAGCAACTCCTGCCCCTGCTTCTTGATTTCAACATTCTCTAAAGCAGACAACCTGTACATCCCAATGTTAGGCAATGGAACATCTTGCTGCAAAATAATATCATGTACTATTTCCTTTTTGGGTGGCAGACCTTTAGGTTCCTGAAACAAGACATCATACTCTGAAACAATATTTTATATGTCAGCTTGCTTCTGAGCATTACAACCCTCAAATACATTGGTTTTATCAGGTTTCTTTTCCTTTACAACCACTAGTAAGAATTGTTTGCATGAATTTATCATTCTTTTCATTTGCCCAGAATTTATGAGAGTATAACTATTCTTAAGCTTGTGAGCTCTCACAAAGTATTCTATAATTATTCTTAAGCTTGTGAGCTCTCACAAAGTATTCGGTTCCATCCTTAACAAGTAGATACTTGTTCTCAGCTCTGTCGAAAATAGCTTTTCTATCATACAAATAAAGACTTCCTAAAACAATTCCACACATATCCAGAGGAATTATGTCTAAATCAACCTCTTCTACAAATGCTGACCCAAAAGAAAACTTGAGCTTGCACTGTCTAGTCACTTTTAGTTGTGCTTTATCATTCAACCATCCTAATGGGTCTGGTTTCTTGTGAGATGTAGTTGCTAATCCCAATTTCTTTACAATTGCTTCAGAAATCAAATTTATTTGTGAGCCACTATCAAACAAAGTATCAATCTTTTGATGTTTTGAAATAACTCGAATATGGAAAAGCTCATGTCTTTTTCTCTCATGTTCTTCATCAATAATAGTTTGAGCAGAATTACTAGTAGATGCTTCAGAATTCTTACTTTTTATACCTATGGCTGCAATGATTGTTTCATCTCCCGAGTCTGACCCCAAATCTTTCTAAATAGCTGCATCAGTCTTCTTCTTCTTGCCCTCGGACTTCTTAGGTCTCAGCTTTGGATGCAGAATCCAACAGTGCTCATCATCATGCCCCTCCTTTTTACAGTGAGTGCATGAAGCTTTGCTTTTCTGTGCAGTGTTAGCCTTCCTTGCTTTCCACTTCTGCTTTCTTTTCTCCTTGCTCTTGCTTGTAGTGTGTTGGGATGGTCCCCCAAATTCTAGATTTCCATTCTTTCCTCTAGCTTCTAGATGAGTAGCTTGTATAGATACTTTATCTATACTAGTGGGATTAAACATGAGGATGGTATGCCTCATGTAGCTGTGTAGACCACCAATGTACTTCAAAAGAGCCTCTGGTGAGTCTAATGAGATCCCTAGAATCAATGCTCTCTTTCTACATTCTTGAGTGTACCCTTGCACACTTTGCCCTTCCAACTGCCGAAGAGTTTTCCAACTCATCATGGCTTGTTGCATGTAGGCCAATGGATAGAACTGCTTCTTGATTGCAGAAACAAAGTCAATCCAGACAGAGATAGTCTTACCATGTCTTTTCATGTCAGCTTGTGTTCTGCCTTCCCACCAAACCAAGGCAGTGCCTCCTAGGCGTAGACTTACCAGCTAAATTTTGCTCTTGTCTGAGTCGATGTTTTGCACTCTGCAATACACATTAATTTGTCTAATCCAATTGTCCAACTTTTCAGCATTTAGCTCTCCATCATATATAAGCAAATCAAATTTAACATATAGCGTAATCAAAGATGCTTTCTTATTATGCACAGGGCTATTAGGAGGTGTGAGAAAGATTTCCTCTTTACCCTTTCCTTTTGAGTGGTCATGGGAATGAGACTCATCTTCTTCTTTGTCTTGTTTAGAACCTGATGAATCTTCATCCTTGTGCTTTCTAAAGTCCCTATACATTTCTTCTACCATAGAATTTATAGCTAGGAAACTCTCTATGAATTGAGGGTCTGGCCCCATAGAACCTTCCTCTGACATTGTCTTCCGAGGATAGACTCTCCCAATTTTAGGATTAGTTTCGACCAACTCTCATTCTCCTAATTTGAGCTTTGATCTAGTTAGCATTCAACAGCTAAACCAACACAAGCTTGTCTAACCTTACGGCCTAGAGCTCTGATACCACTTGATTTGATAATGAGTGACATCAGTTAAAGATTTATTAAATGAAGGTATTACAAACTCAATTGCTCATGTGTGTGTCTATGTTATTTAAGCAACGGATCGATCAGATTGCCAATACACAGACAATTGAATGGAAAGACAACAGAAAAATACAGTAAGCAAATACAAGAACACAAGAAATTAATAAAGAGTTCACCCTATTCTCTAGGGCTACATCTTCGGTCCAACTTCAGTGGTGGTCTTCTTTTATTGTGTTTCAAGCAGAGAATTACAATGCAGGAGCTCAATATGAGTCACCTGAAACAAATTTTCTTGGCAGGGTGGTTCTTGGATTCCCCAAGCCATTGGAGTGCACATACTCGTTTGCCTACCAGCTCTGTGACCTTCTGGTCTACAATGGAAAGAGCCTAATGGGGTGCTAAGTCCGGACAGATCCTCTCTAGGACGACTTGAATCCCTCAAGCTCTCTGGTGCTCGATGCTGCCTTTGGTCAGCTCGGCCCTCTGTCCTCTTCTGCTTTTGCTTCACTGTCTTTTCCCCCGTGTTCCGTCATCCTCTCGAGATTCTGGTTCCTCTGTCTCTCTCTCTGATTGACTCTGTATTCTGTCTCTGTTCATGGCTTTAAACCATTCGTTTCCAGTTCTGTTCAGTTCCTCTTCCGTCTCCATCGAATTGCCTTCTGCTGCTGCGCTTGGAGTTCCCTAGCTCGGCGTCATCATCGGCTCACAGGAAGTGGCTACATGTCCTCCTGTAACGCGCCATCGTGCTTCGTTGGTTCAATTCTTCGGTTACATCGTGGATGAAATCTTCCTCCACCGTTGCGGTCAAAACGGAGTTCAAATCCTTCTAAATCGCGTCTCATTCCTTTGTCGATTCCGCTTCCCCCATCGGGCGCGATCTCAGTCATCCGATCTGGGGCCTCCAGATCTGACACCATACGCATGTTTCGTGCGGTTGTCTTGCTCGACCTTTAGCGCGTGATCAACGATAGTTTTCTCTCTACTCTGCTTGCCACACGTCGATCGTTGAGTGGGATCGCTCCATTTTTTCCAATTCCACTTACCGTTTGAGGGTGCCCCAATCAATACCGTCAGTTTTTCGGAGCGCAGGTCCCGCCTTGTCCTTTAGCACTTTTTCGCTTTTCGCTCCTGGTTCTCTGACTCCCCATGCATCCGAGTGCTCGGGGATTTTCCATTTTGGCCCTTTTTTATCGCGAATCAAAATCCACCTCTGTTTCCCTATCAGGGGCTCCCAAGGGCCAATTTGGCCTCCCACTCAGTCTCCATGGGCCTCGATCAGCACGCTTTGATCGAGATCCTCGTTGTTCCACACTGGCTGCCATTGCCACTCGTTCAGGGTGTTTTTGATCACTATTTTGGAATTTTTAGAAGTTTGCCTTGACCTAGTACAACCATGGCTCTGTTTTTCTCTCTTTATGGATCCAATTCGGATCATTCACTGGTGCTCTACCACACCGATTCACTTTGCAATGCTCCACTGCACTGGTTCACTCAAAAAGTTTCTAAGGTTGTACAAATCACAATGAAAAGACAAAAACAATTGTATATATAAAACACAACTACAATATGTTAAGATGCAAATTAGTGTAAAATTATTATATTCGTTTTCTTTATTCCAAAAAAAACTTCCAATGATTTTTAAATTAACTTTTCAACCATAATTAAATAACTTTCTAACATTTTGGTGAAAAACAATTTATTATTAAAAATTTCATATAAAATAAGTTTTTTTGGTAAGCTTGGAAGGACTACATCTTCATTATGTCCAATATATAACTCTGATCAGGTCGGGGAATTGAACCGGTGACTTCACATCGAGGAGGAATTGAACCGGTGACTTCACATCGAGGAGTGCCTTAACAAAGCATCCGACCACCGTCTATCCAAGGCCCCATGGACAATAAGTAATTTATTTTTAAAATAAATTGAATAAATAAATTAAAATACTAAAATTGAAATAAAAATAATGTATTTTAAGGATTTTATTTTATTTTTTAATTTTATTTTTTTTCATTTTCCATATAAGATTACTTTTCCTTTTTTTTAATGTGAAAGAGTACTGGTTATATTAATAATGGCTACAATTCATCACGGCTACAATTCAGGAGATTTACAATTCCATTACAATTCATAAATTGCATATGCAAGTTGTCTAACTATTGAGTTTTGCAACTGCGGTCAAATTCCACATTGCACAACTCACATGACCGAGATGATGATTGCATTAGATTCCTCTTTTCGAGATGACCAAGATCAACCTAAATATCACCTTATTTGGACAAGTGAAAGTTGGTTTTTGAATTTATTTATTCACTGATGTATATTGGGTTAGGTCGGCCCTAAGCACATGGTAAATTGGATAGGTCGTCCTAATCCCAAGTGGACCCTCATGAAAGCCTATAAATAGAAGAGACCTCAATCTCATTTGGACACATTTATTAAGCCATCTTCTCCTCTTATTGTCTAGGTTTGCACAAGTCTGTGAGAGGAAATTTCGTGCAAGGGTTTGAAATCTTAGGGATGAAGCTCACACTGATCTAGGGTTTTCTGTTTCCTGGACGCTGGCATAGAACTAGGCATTTTAGTCCCTGGACACTAGCACACAATGGTCAAGACAACATCCAGAGAGCCCTAGACACAGGCACAAAAGCTTATTGGAGCGTCTATGGTTTTAGAGGCAGATCTAGCGGTGTCGGTCCCCGAACGCTCACACAAAGTGGCCTTGAGAGAGTCTAGGTTGTCCCAGACACACGCACAGTAACTGGAAGAGAGCGTATGGGGTTTTGGAGCAGATCTGGTGAGTTGGTCTCCGCACGCATGCACATAATGGTCTAGGGAGCATCCAAGCTACCATAGATGTTGGCATATAGTTCACAGAGAGCGTTCAATATTGTTATAGACGCTCGCACATCTCCTCCTCCCCGCGTCCAAGACTCAAATATGAGATTTCAGTGTTCTGAAGACTCCGCTAAGTGTTCAACAGTATCCAACAGTTGACTACAGTCAGTGACGACACATTACAACCATTAGAATAAGGGATTTTTGATTATAAGCATGATTAGATCTGCTTTATGGTGTTGATCAGCAACAATGACCCTTCAACATTTTAAGGGAGACAACTTGGTCGGGAACTTAAAGCAACTCCTTTTCCATTGAAATGGTGGTTTTGAATGGTTAAAATAGACCAGCTTAAGGATTTTCTTCCTTACCTAAGCTCAGTAGGAAGGCTAATCCGATTGCTCTTTCTTTCTTAATCGACAAAAATGACCCTTCAATACATGGATATCATAGCTGTTTTGTTGCATAGATAAAGTTATGGATCATTGTACTCTCTTTTACTGAATCATTTGATGATGATCTAAGAAGAAGAAGATTTGCAAGGGTTTTCCCCATAGTGGGTTTTGCCCTGGTCTCAGACCAATCCTGGTGTCTCTATGTGTGCATGTGTTTCTTCTATTGTTCCTTTAGGTTCCACTGCATTGATGACGATGATGTTGTTTTTTCTATATAATTGCATGTTGGTGAATAATGGTGTAGATATGAATAATGTAATGATGATATGGGGTGAACTTAATGTATTAATGAAGAAATGCAATTATCAAAGCAAAGAACATGTAGCCCTATGAAAAAAATGACATGGTATTAGAGCTGGGTTGAAGAAAAGCCATGGAGATCACCTTGATGATGACACCTTTGATGGAAGCAAGAAGTGGATGGTGCAGACCTAAAAGAATTCAAAGTTTGAAGAAAACCCTAGGCAACTTGATTATTAGGGTTTGATGGATTCTATGAAGTTAGGGCTGGAGACAAAACGCTGGTTTATGGAAACAATATGAGATATGGAACCTAGCTGATCAATGTGAAGATGCTTAAGCACTTGTGGGAGATTTGATAAAGCCCTAGATGGGATAATCCCTAACAAGCCTGGTTGGATAATTGAAGGCAACATCAGTATATGGACCATATGAATCTTGAAGATTGGTTCAAGAGGGAGAGGATCACCTGCCGTTTAAGATAAGTATTTCTTGACTTATGATGCCTCTTACTTTTGTTTAGACCTATGGATCTGATGATTATGTTTATTACTTATACTTCTTGCATATGTATTTGAGTATATGGATGTTTCTAACCTCCTTGATGAGATGTGGTAAGTGGATCCCTCTTGAGGATCATTTGAGATGCAAGAAGGATGGTTAGAGTTGGAAAAGGTTAAAATGCACTATATGAAAAGATGACAAAGTGCTTCAAGAAACCTATGTCTATTGAAAATGTGCACATGTATTTGAATACCACAAGGTATGCATGGTAGGTTGTATTTCAACTATAACATTGATGGCTAGGTAAGCCCTAAAGGTATGATGAGAATGTCTCTTTATTTGATGGCTCATACATGCATATGAAAGCAACTTGGATCTATGATGCACCTGGTGTTGAACTTTTGGTCTTTCTGAATCCTATGAGGCTATCTAATATTGATACATTGATACACTTGATGATTGACTAACATCCATCCGTTGGACATCTTGATCCTATAAAGAAGGCTAGCACCTTGACTCTAGTAAATGATACTCTTAATACTTGTCATGATGGATTTCATATAGAAGGATAGCTCATTGACTCCTATACATGAGTCTGTTGATAATGCTTATGATAAGCACGATGAAAGTACATGGAAAGAGAGATTGACACTCTCGTTGTTTTGATAAAGTTTTATTGAATGACCTTGATCTCAATGATCATGATCAACATGGTAGCCTTGATGTTAGAGGTATAACTATGAGATTGATATTCTAGATCTCTTACTACCTGTGGTCATGTCTTGATGACATATGATTAAACTGAATGTCATGACTTGATAGAAAGTGCTCATAATGTTTGAGATATGACGTTACATCTATACGCTGCTTTGAGTCTAACCTTTGATGAAAGATTGATGTCAGAATGCTGATAGCCATGATAGATATATGTTTATGATCTAATAGATCTGATGTTGCTTGACTCTAGTAGAGACATGTTGATGACATGAATGAAGATGAATGATCTAGATTTCCACTTAGAGAGAGAATCTCTTCTCAAGATTATTACTCTTACTACTATTTGCATTATGTACTGTTGAAGTATGATTTATGTGCATTTGACATTATTTATCTGCAACAAACTCTCAGATATGAAGCTTAAACATAAATTAGGGTTCCTGCTCTAGACACAGTCATTGAACAAGGAAATATCATCCCTGGGCGCACACATGCTAAGGCCCAAGCAGTGTCCAGGAAGCTAAAGATGCTCCCATGCTAACCTGAAAGGAGCATCGAAGGATTTGACTATAATTGACCACCATCTAAAGTTTTCTGAATTTGTCTGAACTCTAAACCAAGGTGTCTCTGACATATCCTGCCATTGTAAACTGATTTTTGAAGTTGTTGGGTTAAATCGTTGATCATATAAAAATGAAGTATTGTGCATGAAATTGGATGGTCACTTGGAAGATGTTAGTTCCACATATGTGTTGCAGATAACAAGATCTGGAAGCAGGGAAGATTGAATGTTTGGCATAACATGAACATGCAGACTGAACTTGTGTTTACAGGTGATCGAGACATACATATAGATATGTCACTATGTTTTTGCTACAAGAGGTTGGCATGATTTTGCTGATTGATATAGATGAACAATGTGTTGTCATGATGCTTGACAATAACTTTGAATTGATGATTGAGATATGTTTTTATTATAGATCTCTCTACGATAGCGAATTTGGACTTAACCTAATGTCTAATGATTTGATTTGATGATTGTTGATTTGCCTTGATGACAAGGCTATGTGGGCACAATGACTTATGTGGGTATTTGGAAATTGGCCTCCTTGTTCCTAGCACAGTGGTTGAGGTAATGATAGTTGTGATTCAACATGAACATGGAACCTGCATGACTCATCCTTGGTATATGCATTTGCACATAATGATAGTAATGACTTATATTATGACTATGAGAATGAATCGATAAAGTTTGGATTGATAATGCATGGTTGATGAAAACTTGTTGGCATAATAATAAATGAAGTTACGACTTGATATGAGCTCTTCGTGTTACTCAGTTGAAAGTATTGATACTGTGATAATAATGACTTTGATAATGGTTGTGATCTGGCTTCTAAAATTTGATGAGCTAACTTTACCGATGTGATGGTACAACATTGATTTATGTAATGTTGGCTTAGCAAGGCATTATGCTTAGAGCATTGCATGAAGCAAGCTCCATGATCTAGATATATCTATATTTGACAGTTGTCTGATGAAGTCAAGATGATGAGTTCCAAGGTATAGCTTTGACTTTGATTATGATTTTGGTTTTATATCCTGATGATCTACTCTTGACAAGTGATGAGCCTTTGATAATCTAAATCATAGGGAGATAGCTATTGAAGCTCGAAATGATGTATCATGGCATGATGAATCGATTTCTAGAATTTGGAGAAAACATTCTATATTGAAATCTGTTGGAAAATGTTTTTGAATAATGAAAATGCAAATCCTTGGATACTCCAATTTGAAGTTCAAAGATGTTGTTGAAATTGACATGGCATCCCACTGTTGATTGAAGCATTGATGTTCTGTTTTGAACATTCATTTGTGTATATATATGATGTGCATAAAACCTGAATAAATTCATGGGTGAACCACTTCATTCACATAGAGTTTCCACCAAGCATCCTTTGAAATATCTACATGAGATATTTTATTTTTGAGGCTGAGATATTTCTCCTATGATATGTGACTACATGGATGTATAGTTGTTGATAGAGGTTATTGTTAAGCACATTTGGATGCTTCTTTAGTACAAGATTTGCCATGATATCTTCGATGAGAGGTCCATATTATGATTAAGGATGAGTATGATGTTGCTAGCATGGCTAGCTACGAGGCAGGATGAAGACGCTCCGTGGAGAGTTGTTTGAGCATGATCTGGATATGACATTGATACATTATGACGACATAGAGTGAGATCTAATTGGAATTTATAGTTGGGACTGAGATACTCTCATATATTAGGACAATGCAGTTGTTCGAAACAAGCTCAGGCTTATGGTTGGCACCTCCTTGAGAGGGAGGATGATTATGCTATCCTTTTGTGATTTATATGATTATTTATGCTCTGACATGATATTTTATTTGATGTCTTGTATGAGAAGGAAACAAATTCTATTGAGACAAGATGATACCGAATTTGAGTATGATGAGAGAAACGTTGATTGAGGACACTGAGCCAACTCTTCCCCCCTGTCTAAGCTCCTAGGGTGAGGAATTGAGATGGAGGGCTCCTAGGGTTGAGGGAACTCTAGAAAATAGGGCTTGACCCCTCTCTGTTACCCATAGGGTTGAAGATGTTGCTCCCCTATCTTCATAGGGTTGCAGAATGCTTCTCCCCTGTCTGGTCTTTGCAGAGTATACCCCAGTTGGCATCATACCCACAAGTAGGGCTTGTCAGGAATACTGCTCCTCATTTGGCCAATGAGTTGAGAGTGTACTTGGGGTTTACAACCCAAGTCGATTATGATGCAAGTGTTCAACCACATGACTATTCAAGGTCATTGATGGGAAGATCAATAGGTAATAGGATGGGTTGAGATAACCTTATTCAATTCCAGGTTAAGATTGAGCTCCCTGATGAGGTCCCAAGATCGAGATGTGCTCCCATGTGTGCTTGGATATCCTATTTCTCGACATGGGGTTATAGACTTATAGCTCCACCATGAGATTTCGGGTCGAGATGTGCTCCCTGTTGTGGTTACAAGTTGAGATGTGCTCCTTGATGATATGTTCTCCGATGATATTCCAGATAGTAGCCCGAAGGCAAAGATTCCAGGTAGCAACTTGATGGATAGAGGGTGGTAGCTTAAGCTCTCCTCCGTCAACAAATTCTTCTTTAAGATTCAAGAATGTTCAGCATACAAGTAGGAACAATCAAGAGTTAAACAAGAATAAGCAAGGGACAGATCGAGATGAACATTGATGATGTGTGATGATGATATAATTGAGGTGGTCATTGCATGATGACTACATGGTATAGATGATACATGGTGACACTTGAAGACACAAGAATGGTTTATTGATCGATGGATTGATATTGCAGGAGGATTCTCCCTAGTTGAGAGGGAGTCTTGATTTTTGCAACTGCAGTAGAATTTCACATTGGATAACTTAGATTACCAAGATGATGATTGCATTAGATTCCTCTTTTTGAGAGGACCAAAATCAACCTAAAGATCACCTTATTTGGACAAGCAAAAGTTGGTTTTTGAATCTATTTATTCACTCATGTATATTGGGTTAGGTCGTCCCTAAGCACATGTTAAATTGGATAAGTTGGCCCCAACCCCAAGTGGACCCTCATGAAAACCTATAAATAGAAGAACCTCAAGCTCATTTGGACACATTAATCAAAACATATTCTATTCTCTTATTGTCTTGGTTCACACAGGTCTGTCAGAGGAAAGTTCGCGCAAAGGTCCGAAATCTCAGGGATGAAGCTCACATTGATCTAGGGTTTTTTGAATTCATGATCTTAAAACAGAGATGCAAAGTCTAATTGAAGCCTACAACGAAGACAAGGGGGGGAAATAATTAAAAAAGATATAAGCAAAAGTCAAAAGGATGATATTATGCTTACTGACCCTGATTTTGAAGAATATATGCCCAATTTTGAAGATTCCTCTAGTTTCCCTGCTAGAGTTGGAGATGGTAGTTCAAGTGCTTTTAACTTGAAGAGGGAAAAAACCCGTAAAGGGATTGACTCCTTTGTACTCCACACCACCCCTGGTTCCCAACCAACCCTTGATGCTAAATGGAAGAAGATAGAAAAGGAGGCTTCATATGAATGCATTGCTAGATGGTGGTATGATGCAGACATACCTTTTAATGCTACTAATTCTACATATTATCAGCCCATGATTGATGCTATAGCTTCATGTGGAGCAAGCTTCAAAGGCCCTAGATTTCATGATATCAGGGGGGGCACTTTTACAAAATTAGGTCCAAAGAATACAAGAGTACCTTACAGAGTTCAAGCAAACATGGACCAAACACACAATTATGTTTGATGGATGGACTGATGGCAGATTTCACACCATACTAAATTTCTTAATTAAGTGTCCAAAAGATTGGATGAAGTAGTTATGGAAGTAGGGGTTGAAAATGATGTACAAGTCATCATAGATAATGCCTCTAACTATGTTGCAGCAGGAAAGATGTTGGAGGAAAAACACCCCACCATTTGGTAATCTTCACGTGCAACCCATTATTTGGACCTCATGCTTGAGGATATTGAAAAATTGAGTGTGTGAAGAAGTGTGTGGATGATGCAAAATCCACAACCAAGTACATCTACAACCACTTATGGGTTTTGAACCTTATGAGAAAGCACACATGGGGTAAAGAGTTTGTTTGATCAACCATCACATGATTTGCAACCAGCTTTCTTTCGTTGCAATCCCTTATTCAACAAAAATTGAACTTGAGGAAGATGTTTTCATGTGATGAATGGAATTCATCTTAGTGGATAACAAAGGTGGAAGGGAAACAAATTATTGACCAAGTATTTGACAAAAGATTTTGGTCAAAAGCAAAGGAGATTTTTCTATTTAGTGAGCCTCTTGTCAGAGTTTTGCGGACGGTGGATAGTGATAAACCTTCCATGGGTTTTGTTTATGAGGTCATGGATCAAGCCAAGGAACAAATAAAGGAAGCATATGGGGATAAAAGACAAAAGTACATTCCTCTATGGAGAATCATTGATGAAAGATGGAACAAACAACTCCATAGACCTTTACATGCAGTTGGCTACTAAAATCCAGGGCAGGTAATTTTGGATTTCAATACTCATCGCTTATAAGTTAAAAGTTTTAACTTTTAAGTTTTGTTGAACTGATGAAATGTTTTTGTTTTCTAAATTTTGAGGGTCCCATTACACCATTTTGAGGCTGATGGTTAGGTATTAGGGGGATTGTATAAATGCATTGAGCGCATGGTCCCAGATTCCAAGACTTAAGATCAGATTCATAACAAGCTCTTGAATTTGAGTGAGTATCGATACCTTTGAAATTTCTATAGATGTAAGAAATAGAGAAAAGAGTCCTCCAAGTAAGAATTGTCAAAATTTGCAAATAATTATACTACTCATTTCAATTTGCAATTGTTGAGTCCAAGCTTAAAGTTTCAAATTCATTTGCTAATACTTTTTTTCCTTCCACCCTTTTGCAGCTTATTGGTGGCAACAATTTGGTGCTGAATGCCCTCAATTGCAAAAGATTGCAATTCAAATATTGAGCCAGACATGTAGTACTTCAGGGTGTGAGCATAATTGGAGTGTGTTTGAGAATATACACACTAAGAAGAGGAACCATTTGGAGAAAAAGCGATTGAATGGTATGGTTTTTGTTAAGTACAACCTTAAGGCACAACCAATTACTGAATAAAACCCCTAAATCAAGCAACATTGTCTTGGTTGACTTTGATCCAACATCAGAATGGGTTGCGGAGAGTCAAGCACCAACATTTGACAATGAAGACCTTTCTTGGTTAGACTTGGACCCACCTCCACAAGTTGAAGAGGCAAATATATCAAAAGCATTAGTAGTAGCTTCAAGGCTTGGGGAATCAATCCATAATCCCATTGCAGACTTGGATGCTACGCATTCTTCAAATGAGGATGAGGAGGATGATCATGATGATGATTGATCATTGATTTGCTGTAGTTGTAGGCTATAGTATTATAGACTGTATTGGTTTAGTGATGTTTTGCACTAAGTGCTATTTTGGTTATATGCACTATTACTTGCTATATAAAAGAGAACTTTTGCATATTTGTGTATAAATGGTTTGGATTCATATGTATGTAGATGAATATATTTGTTTTTTTTTAAATGTGAATATTTTATGTGTTTCTGGAAAACCATTTTTTTTTCTCGACTTTTTTTCGGTTCCGGTCCAATTCCGATCAGTTCCTGGTTCACAAGGTTTTTCAGTTTGATCACTAGTTTAGTTCTACTAACATTGGGCCTAACGACTCATGTTTGGGTGACACCATGGATATGACAGTGGTAGATCATGAAGAGGTTCCTTCTAACTTTCCAGATGAGTAGTCTTCTTCTAAAGTTGAGTCCATGGGTTCTTACAAGGACACTTCTAAGGAGAAGGAGCAGCCATGTGGAGTTATTAAAAACAACCCAGATATGCATCCATGTGTGATAAAGGAGTTTGATGAGAAACTGACTGTCCCCATGAGGGAAGAAGATTGAGGAGAAGACTTGCAAGATGATTGACTGATGATTTACCATAGAGAGAACGTAGAGGAGAGTGAGTCAGCTAAGGAGGATGATATGCATAGTGTGCATGATTAGCCATTTTTGGAGATCCGGTTGGAGGCTCATGTTGAGCCCATGATGGAGGAGGATGAGTAGTCATATTTGGGAACAACCATTGATGAGGAGCAAACAGATGCACAGGAAGCTAGCATAGTTGTAATACTTAGGCAACAACCCTCTCTAGGAGTACATAGATAAGGCTTGCAACAAGGTTTGCCCACTTATGTCAATTACAGAAAGAGGCAGGATTTATTAAGTGGGTCTTATTGATTGATCAGGTGGAGCTACATGAGTTAAGCATGGTGCAACATAGCGAACTTGTTCCATATATAGTTATCCATGCGTCCGATCCTTCCCACATGATGGATTGGTGAGAGATCACGGGTTGGTATCCTATTGATAGGGCAATATTTTTAGTCAATGAAATAGTGCAGCAGGGATGTGAGGGATACTGCTTGCTCTAGTTGGAAGCGTGATGTAGGCAGACGATTTATCAACATAATGGGGTTGACCTTGGGTTGGATTGGAGAGAAGTGATGAGTTGGTATTCTATTGATGGAGTAACATCTATGGCCAGAGACAGAGCGTAGCGAGAGGATATGGGCGATGGTGATTAGTCGTGGTGGCTTTGGGATCCACGTGGATTCACTAATGGAAGATCAAGACATTGGCTCGTTTGGGATCTAGGTATCAAAGGACCCATTCATTTCAATCTAGCATGAAGGCATGATGTGACCCAGTGGTTTGTATGGGATCCTGGTATCAATGTGAAAATGCCTCTGCGGTGGACATATATGGATTGCTTGAGGGCAAGCAATCTTGGGGCAAGAGGACTCTTAATGTCCCCATTTTCAATTTCCTCTATAGTACAACCATAATGGGATTATCATGGTATGCGATGGCTAGGTCATAAGAGCAGAATTATGTCATCAAGAATCGTTCAAGGGTTTTGAGGAGTTTTTATGGGATTCAATGGAATTCACTTGGCATATTCCATCATCCACACAACTTACCTTTTGTTTCGTTGCATTTGAACAACTTTTGAAAAACAAGTTATTATTGGGCCCGATTTAATTAATTATGCTTGAGGAGACATTCCAGGAGGAATATTTGATGGAACACCTCAATGTAATAGCTTGTTGGAACCAAAACGAGAAGATCTACAAGATGGGATGATGAGAATAGACTTCCAGTGGTCAGATAAAGTATGGTGAGTGATTGGCCATTTTCCCATATTAAAAGTGACTTTAATTAGTCACTTAATTAAATAAAAGGAGGGGAAAATAATTAATTGAAGGAAAAAGGTCAAAAGTGACTTATGTGAAATAAACTTAAATTAAAAGTCAATTAGATGGAGTCAAAGGGGAGCTTCTAGAATAATATTAAAATAATCAAAATAAGATACTTCTAGAAGCTTGGAGATCTATCTATTGAGTCTTTAAAAGGAGGAGGAGGATATCATTTGGGGACATCTTGGTTTTGAGTATTTGCCTTTGGAGTGGATTGGAGGATTCGGTTCTTTACTTAGTAGCCCCAGGATGAAATTTTTTGGATGATTCAATGAGAGTAGGTGAGAACCCATCTCTCCCCTTGGTGAATTCATCCAGAATTAATAGGTGCTTTCATCAAATTTGTTATTATAGACGTTGATGCAACTTTTTTGTAGATTTAATTGGGGCCATCATCTCAGTCATATTCTTGTTCCTTGTACCAACTTATTTACATATTAATAAAATAGGGCCAAGTTCTTCTACATGATTATCTTAACTATTCTCTACCTGTAGATTATATTTCCTATTTTTTCCGTTAATTTTACATCTTGGTTTTGAGTATTTGCCTTTGGAGTGGATTGGAGGATTCAGTTCTTTACTTAGTAGCCCCAGGATGAAAATTTTTGGATGATTCAATGAGAGTAGGTGAGAACCCATCTCTCCCCTTGGTGAATTCATCCAGAATTAATAGGTGCTTTCATCAAATTTGTTATTATAGACGTTGATGCAACTTTTTTGTAGATTTAATTGGGGCCATCATCTCAGTCATATTCTTGTTCCTTGTACCAACTTATTTACATATTAATAAAATAGGGCCAAGTTCTTCTGCATGATTATCTTAACTATTCTCTACCTGTAGATTATATTTCCTATTTTTGCCATTAATTTTATGGTTTGATCTGTGAAAATTGTTTGTAAAATCGACAATGTGAATTTTTGAAGCAAATTTGTAATTTGAGATATTACACAAATTGAATATCTTTTCAACTACTCATCCAAATTTGGTGTTCTTTTGCTCATTGGAAATGATTTTCATAGTACTAACACTTCCAACCAATTCCTTGATGGCCTTTTTCTTGTTGTCTTGGTGAAATCTTCAGAGTTACAAAAGTTATAGGTTTAAAAGCTTATGTCCTTCTTATAACCACAAAAAATAGGTATAACACTTCCAATTTATTTTTTATTGTGGTAAGAGTCTTTATACTCAATTTGTGGCATTTTCCAACCTCATCTCATTAATCTATTGAGTAATTTATTTGTTAGTATGCAATATAGTTG
Organism: Pinus taeda; assembly: GCA_000404065.3. Classification (NCBI taxonomy): domain Eukaryota; kingdom Viridiplantae; phylum Streptophyta; class Pinopsida; order Pinales; family Pinaceae; genus Pinus; species Pinus taeda. The sequence continues at coordinate 120,346 of APFE031198258.1, forward strand.
TGTTGTTGCATCTTTTATCATACATTTTTTTTTTGTTTAATTAACTCCTACCTCTTCCATATACATGTACTTAGGCACCGGTCTACATATACTTTTGGTTGAGTGTGTGTTTGTAGGGATATCGCCCTTGGTGTTTTGTAGGAGTTATCCTAGAGAAAATGGAATATACGAAGGTGACAATGAGTGTATTCCTAATAGTGCTTCCCATTTAGCAGGCTTGGTTGACACCTTGGCAACCTGTTAATTTTAGGTATGTTCTATGCTAGAGCAATTTATTTAATTTTTCACAGTTAGCAATCACATCAACATTACGATAAACTGCAGATAGAACATAAATACAAAACGCAGAAGACAAGCCAAGACAAGAGGACACAAGATATGGCGCGAGCCAGGGACAAACCCCACAATGTGTGGGGAAACCATTTGATCAAATCTTCTTTTATCTTCAAAGTTCAGCAGCGAGAGAGAGAGAGAGTACATTTACAATAGAAGTCAACACTTTGACTTATCAAGATCTAAGCATAGATAATCTCCTATAACGATGAGATCAGTTGAAGACATTCTGCTTCAACTGATTCTCAAGGTGACTCCTTCACCTATCATCGTTCTGCATCTTGTCCATTTGCTGCACCTTACTGTGTAGCACCATCATGCTGCATCCAGCATCATCATGCTGCTCATGATCACTGTGCTGCCCATGCATCATGTTGTCCATGACCTCATCCATCATCACGCTGCCCATACCCATGTGCATCATCATCATCATGCTGTTCTAACAGATGGCATTTTATCACTGCTGTTCATTTTATCACTACAGGTATGCCATTCTATCACTGTTGTTTATCATGCTGCCCATGCATTGTGTTGTTCATTACTGCTACAGGTATGCCACCAATGTATCACTGCTGTACTACTGCATCACTGATATTTCCAGTACAGCTACCATCATTAATAACATTATTGCTGCACCATGACTGTCCCTTGTACCATGCTGCTCCAGGTATCATTGCCCAACTTGGCTCCCACAGGCTGCTACACAAACTGATCCAAAGCTGGTCAACTCCTTTGACCAAATACATATCAAAACACTGCTGTTTGAGACTCCTGCACTGCTGCAATTTCTGGGACTGGTTAGGGCACACAACACAGTCCTCAACAGTCCTCAAATCTGACCCAGAATTGTCCTCATGAAGTGCGGTTGCCCTTCAATGGGAGGCTGCCCCTCCACGCTGCTCTTTTAGGGCAAATTTAAGCACTTAAACACAGACTTATCCTCCTGAAAACAACAACATCCTACAGGTGTATAGACAGACCTGTGGCAGCCTCTTATGAGGACTGTCCACCCACCAAACAGCCTCTAAACTAACTCGCTGTCCCTGCCTTGGCTGTGGCCTACAAGAACAGGGCTTCGTACCTCCCACCAACAGTTCTGTCCTAAAAAACGGACCCCTGAACAGACCTTGACCCATGCTGTTTCAGATCCTCTTTTACTGCGGCTAGGGCATCAGCTATTGCGGCTAGGGCATCAACAAATGTATATTTTAGGTGTCCCTCCTTCTCCAAAAACCCAAGACGTGGAGAGGAGGAGAACACATGAAGAGGATGTGTCAAAATGACTTCAAATCCTCTTCTATCTATACTAATACGAAGATGATGAATAGACACGTCTATTGGGCTTCTTAGCCTACTCAAGTTGCTGGTCGGCTTGATAATAATTATATAAACAAA
>APFE031198258.1:149810-166583 GCA_000404065.3 Pinus taeda
GTCTCCTAAGTATGAACTTCAATATCCCTGAAGACACCTTTTGAAGATCAACCCTAAAAAATGCCCTTTTTCATTAGCGCGGGTCCACAGTGTCTAAACCCGCGCCAATGGCTCAGTTCCTACAAAGAGGGTGCGCCCATAGACGCGCTGTCACAGAACAAAGCCCGCGCCACACAAAATTAGTCATGATTTTTAGCCAACGCGCACTAAAATGTTTTTTCCTCCATTACTCATGCAGTTCCCTGAGGAAAAATCCCATGGATACGATCGAGTGTCGTCTTTTTCATCCATGACAACTCAGTCCAAAGGCTATTCTGGGACAATGCCAAATCTTTGATAGGTGTCCGGATACGACGAATACTTTCTCCTCTGCCATCTATAAATAACTGTCACCCTGCATTGAACCAGCTAGTTTTGGAGTTTTTGGAATGCTAGAGTCCGAGTGTTGAAGTTTTGAGCTTGATAGTAAGAGCTGAGAGAGAAGTTATGCTGCCAAAATTCTGAGAGAGAAAGTGGCTTTGCAAGGCATGCCAAACTGTTGACCCAGTTGGAGGAGATTTGCAGCGTTAAGCCTTAATTGGTTGTAATTCTTCTCTTCTTTTATTGAATAATGAACGACTGTTATTATGGTTCCACTCACGTATTCTTCTGGTAATATTTGAGTTATATCCTGCTTGACTGATATATAATTGTATGATATTGGATTTTACGCTTGTTGCGGATTGTTCTTTGTTTGTGCAGGTGTCCATGCGTGGAACATGAGGATAGTGACCGGCCAAAGCTAGAAGACAGGAGCGACGTTTCTTCCACGATGAATAGCGTTGGATTCGAGGTAGGTCTTTATGACCAACTTTTTGATTATGCAATTAGGAGCTTGCATGCAGCGTGTTTGATTGTTGCTAGACCCCTATCGGGCTAGTGGGATCGCCTCTGTCCGCAGAGGGGATTTACCTCACACAACACCTAGTACTAGCCCTTTTGCTTCATCCGTGGTATGGGTGAAGAAAAATGATGGGTCCCTTTGTATGTGCATCGACTACCTGACCTTGAACAAGAAGACGTTGAAGAACTAATACCCCATACCCTGGATAAATGAACTGATGGATGAGCTTAAAGGAGCCAAGTACTTCTCTAATATAGACTAATGATCGGGGTACTATTAGATCAGGGTGTGTGAGTAGGATATTCCAAAGATGACATTCAAATGCCATTATGGGAATTTCGAGTTCCTAGTGATGCTTTTCGAACTCACGAATGCCCCGACCACATTCTAGTCTTGCATGAACCACGTTTTCCACAAGCACCTGCATAGATTTATCCTAGTGTTCTTTGATGATATACTCATTTACAACAAGACTTGGGAGGAACACATGCAACACTTGGAATAGGTTAAATCTTGGAGGAGCAATAATTTTATGCCAAGATATCCAAGTACGAGTTTGGGTAGACTCAGATGCTATACTTGGGGCATGTGATAGGAGAGGACAAAGTTAGAGTCCACTGGGAGAAGATCTGCACCATCATTGATTGGTCCACACCCAAGAACATTACAAAGTTGAGGGGGTTGTTGGGCATCTTCATGTACTACAAGCATTTTGTGAAGGGGTTCTCCCTATTGAAAAGTGTAACTAGGTTCAATCTTCATGACATGTAATTGTGATTTTTGTAAATGATAATAAAATTATTTTTTATGATACTTGTTTCATGGGTTTCATGAGCAAGAAATTTTATTTAGATGACTCCCATCGAGAGCCTTAGGATTTATCATTAAAGTCAAAGATTGAATGTCATGTATGAAGAACCCTTGGGATATTTCAAATCTATATGAGTCTATAAAGCCCTCCAACAACAAGCACAAGTTCTCCATTTTTCATGTCGGATTTAAGACAAAGTAAAAGGATCAAGCCGGCTCACCTACATAAATACACACCTATTGGATGCTCATGTCGACTTATCTGTACAGACAAACTACTATATATAGCACCCTCGACCTATTCCACAGTCAAAGTTTTCAGACATCTTTCTTTTTCAGGTGATAGTAACAAAGGAAAGTTCAGATCTCAAGTGGCCTAATGAAGATTACAATTCAGATACTTCAGAAGCTCGGATGTCTCTATGGACAGTGGATGTCTCTATGTGATTTCGGGTAGACAGGGACAATGAGAACATACTTAAGATTTGGATGACTATTTTGGAGAAGTTTCGGTGCCCTAAACATATAAATACAGTTAGTAGAGGAAGTTACAGTGAGGTGTGAAGTCTAGGAGCTATGTAATTCAGACCAAAGTGAAGGAGTGACAAGTTTGCAGTATACACAGTGATAAAGTCTCACCATGATCTCGGTGGAATACTAGTAAGTGTCTTGGTGCTATATCCGTGCCATCATAGAAGAAAGATATCGACAATATGACAACATGGAGGTCTCTCAGGTCAAAGTGGAAGAGGAGTGAAGAAAACTGGTGACTGTCAAGAGAACTTGTGTCTTGATCTTGCAGTGGCTAATAGGTCAAGGGCCTTGGTCTTGGTATTCGTCAATTGGAATCTCTATAAGAAGAATTTGTGCGGGTCTTCCTCTCAAAGAGTGATAGGTTTTGGCCTTGCTCATAGACTACATTTTATGTCTCTTGTCTATTTATGTTCATGCATTGGTTATTGTTTGATGAAGAAGAACACTAATAATCTAAGTGCAAGAAAATTCTAATCTTAAGAAGTAAATGACATTCACAAGTAGTTACTAATGGAAGAGAAATCAACTAATGCTAATGTCCTAGATTGCTCAATATGGTATCAAAGGTGTCAAAGTCAAGAAAAGGGCATGTAATCAAAGAGACACTCAAGGATCAGGTTTCAAGAATGGAATCAAAACAAATTGAAGGATATCAAAGCAAAAGTTCACATATCTACAATCAAAGCCTAAAAAAAAGAAGGTCTACATCAGAAGAAGTGCTGGGATCATCAATCAAAATAATCAAGGCCAAATCCTTATTTCTATTCAAGGAAAATAGATATACAAATCAAGGCAAATAGAAGTCTACACTAGCAAAAGTGTTAGATCCTATAGTCATCATCAAATGACCACAAAGATCCTCATCAAGTTGAAGAGATCTACAAATCAAGGTAGCCCAAAGTATAAACATCATCTTGGAGAAAGTCGAAACCCTAGAAGCATTTTTTATCTACACTCATTTACTACCAAATAAGTCGAAGTATCTTGAAGATGAGAAGGCATTGTGATCATCTTCAAAAGCTGTAAGGCAAGTTCCCTCTCATTGAAGCAAGGATCCCCTCCTTATTCTTGAAGGAGATCATCTAAGGAAGCTAAAAAAAGTCCTCATCAATCACCATCAACAAAGAGAGCTAGATCTAAAGGCATTGTCATCATAAAAGGATCAATCTTCTTTCATTGAAGAAGGGATTTTCATTTGGAATAAGATCATCCAAAAGGGACACTAATACATCTTCTTCAAACACCATCAAAGTGATCAAGTTGAAGATTTCATCTTCACTTGTCAAGTAAGTATCTTTTATTCTATAAATCTAATCTAGTAAAATGACTTCATTTTGCAAGGAGATCTATAAGCTAGTTGGGTCATCAAATTTCCTTGCATGTAAAAGGAGGATATATGTAGTCCTCGAAGATAGTGAAGTCATTGATCATATCTATGAAAAGGTCAAGCATGATTTGAATACATGGAAATGGATCAAGGGGTTGAAGGGATTCTTATGAAATCTAGGAAAAACTTCCTCTCATTCCCTATATATCAGGATTGGAGACATCAAAGAGATATATGATAAGATGGGAGAACAATTCTCTGAATATATCACTTAGATCTGATCTACACAAATTGAAGGTATCAAAGGATGAAGGGATATCTTCATAATATCTCAACTGCAAGATCTGGGAGAGATGATTGCAGATAGGAAATGATCTCCTTTGTTCTAAATGCACTAACTAATAAACAAGGTAACAAATGTCTATGAGGACAAGAAATCTATCTCATTCAACTTGTGGTTTCTATGCAAGATAGAAGATCACAGGTTGAGGGAAAAGTGTTGAAGGTTAAAATGAAAGGATTCAAACATTTGCAGGAAGGAAAGGGAAGTTTGGAAAATTTGGTCTCATAGCTAAGATTCAATGTTATATGCATTATAGGAAAGATTGTCCTAAGTGCAAGAAGGGTAATAACAAGGAAGATACAACATAAATCCATTTCATCGAAGAAGTGGAGAAAGCTAAAAGAGGAAAAGCATCCTCATAGCTAAGATTCGATGCTATATGCATTATAGGAAAGATTGTCCTAAGTGCAAGAAGGGAAATAACAAGGAAGATAGAGAATAAATCCATTTCATTGAAGAAGTGGAGAAAGCTGAAAGAGGAAAGGCATTGGAAGCAAGAGCTTGTGACATCACCATAGGGAAACATGAAGGATAACTGGAACAAAATCTATGGCAGTCAATTGTGAAGGTTATAGCTCGTGGGAACCTCATTGGAAACTAAAGGAAAGGAAGAAGTCATCCAGGACAAGGCTCGTCATACATCAAAAGGTAACATCTGCTGGATAGGGATATGCAAGATCCTTAGGAAAGATTCTCCTAAGTGCAAGAAGGGAAATAACAAGGAAGATAGAGAATAAATCCATTTCATTGAAGAAGTGAAGAAAGTTGAAAGAGGAAAGGCATTGGAAGCAAGAGCTTGTGACATCACCATAGGGAAACATGAAGGATAACTGGAAAAAAGTCTATGGCAGTCAATTGTGAAGGTTATAGCTCGTGGGAACCTCATTGGAAACTAAAGGAAAGGAAGAAGTCATCCAGGACAAGGCTCGTCATACATCAAAAGGTAACATCTGCTGGATAGGGATATGCAAGCTCCTCAAGATTGTATGAGGGAATCTTATTCAAAAGGTTCACCAATCTAGAGAGGAAGCAAGTGTTTCATCAGGAACTCCAGCTTGTGGAATCCATGGTTTGATGGTATGATGACATAAGAGATGAAGCAAATCAAGGGATTGGAGCTCTTTTTCAATCAAGGAAGCCGCTAAAAGAAGCCTAGATTACCTAAAGGTAAATGAGGTATGTATGCTTGTATTCAATACTATAATGTCATGTCATATGGTTGCAACATGGATTGCTACTCTATTTCGAGAAGCATTTGCTACTCTATTTTGAGAAGCATGATCAAAGGAAAATGATCTCCTCCTCTGAAAAGATGCAGGAATGCATAGGTCACACTAGATGAAATCAACATAATATGTCCTCATATGAAAATGAGGTGGTTGACAGTGATTTAGAGGAACTCTAATTGGAAGTTCTTGGGAATGAAATATGTGAAGAAATGAAGGAAGAGATCGTGGACTATGCAACCATGGAAAAGGAAATCAACATCTGAGGACTAGAATATTTGACTAGGAAGAAATGAAGGAAGAGATCGTGGACTATGCAACCATGGAAAAGGAAATCAACATCCGAGGACTAGAATATTTGACTAGGAAATCTCCTAGAAAGATATGAAGACTCTAATGGAAGTCTAGAAAAGATAGAGACCCTTGACAATAGATATCTTTGGGAGATATGTCAACATGTATGCAGGATGCTGATGCAAACTAGAAGATGTCCTAATGAAAGACCATCACAAAAGTAATTTTGATTTAAGTGTTCATTTCTTATTTTTGAACAAAAATTTGGATGGGCTTATGCAGGACTGCCAAAGGGAAGTGTTGATTTGGGGTAGCATCGGATCTTCTCTAGCCATGAAAATTGGTGGAGAGGCTAAAGAACATGAAATCTCTAAGACCCATAAATGGTTTGGCCAGATTCTACCCGGTTTAGGAGATATTAAAATAAGTAATATTTTTAATGGAGTTCCTAAGTCTAAACTTAGGAAAAATAAAATATTAATGGGTATTAATATAAAAATGGGTTAGAAGGTTCTAAAAGACATGGATCAAGCAAAATCTAATCTTAGTCATTGATTAGAGATGTAATCTCGGCCATTGAAGGACAAACAAGAAAAGTATAAGAGGAGGCCTAAGGGTCAGTTGGAGAACACACCAGAGTGATCAGTCATTTGATTTTCTAGAGTAGGGTTTTCTAAGAAAATTCAAATCAGTGATCAATTTGCAGTGAGGGGTAGTGAGTACAAGAGCAAAGATAGTTCCAAGATACCAGTGTAGAAGCAGAGAGAGGTAGACACTAAGCTAGAGAGAGCCACGCAGAGCTAGCAGGGACTACATAGAGGCCAAAAGGGCCTGCGTCATCCACACAGAGGGTAGCAGAAGTGACGCAGAGAGTCGTAGAGGCTGTGTAGTGCCTCAGAGGGTTAACGAAGAGGGTTTTGGGCTGACGCTGAGCTTCAGAGGCTGCTTGGTAGGGTTTCATGGGGCAAATTTTCTGAATCTCTGCTTCCGAATAGAGAGGTATTACTACCATATTATTTTCTCTGTCGGGTGAACCAGTTCGGCACCCAGTTATACTCAAGGATAGACTGCATAATAATATAAACCCTCAGAATTGTTGCACTAGTTTTCCCAAGTTGGGTTTTTCCGGGGACGAATTGTCCAAAAATAACAGTGTCACTTGTGTGTTTGTTATTTGTGTTTGCTATTTCTTTTAGTTGTTGATCTGTAAATGGTTGAGACTGTATTGTGTTTATTTCGATATTTATATGTTTAAATAACTTGTTCGTAATTAACAAGTATGAGAAATAAACCAGAGCATACAGATAAAATTTCTAATGGGTCATACTTAGAAATTTTAACATGGTTTTGGAGCGGGGTTGCAGATCACAGGAGAGCTGAAGGCACCCACTGAAGTAGAACAATTGCAGCAGAAACAACTTATCCCGAGTGATAGAAGTTGTTCCTAGCAGAAAGTGGCGGAGAAGGGTTGACGCAGAGGGACTGCGCCATCAGTTTGGGCTAGAGAGAGGTCAACGCAGAGGCTGAGGAGGGAAGAAAAAGGCTCATGAAGAGCCACGCAGAGACCAGGAGGGTTGATGCAGTTGACTTGGGGAGCATTTCAACCAGTGTTGGGACTGCATAGACCTAGAGGCTTAGTCTTCAGCTGTTGGGGTTTAGGAAGCCGTGGGCAGTTTGTGAGGAGTGAAGCTGGTGGGGTGTTGTTGTTACCAAGACAAAACAATTCCTAACGAGGCAAAACCAAGGTAGAGGGAGTCACTATTGAGGCAAATTTCTAGCCAAGGAATCTGGATCAACGTTTCAGGTGCATAGGAGATCAGAGAGGTGTGACTCGACAATTGGCAAGAGGATTTCTAGGAGGGAAATCGAGACTCAGAGGAGTCGAAAGGAAGAGTAGAGAGACGACCATGAATGGATTGAGGGATCAAGACAGGTTGGACGGGGCGTCCAACTTTATGGTCTGGAAGGCCAGGATCCTGTCCATTCTAGATAGACATCACATCAAGGCCTTGGCTTTGAGAACAATGACTATCCAAGTTGACCCGGTTGATAATGAGAAGTGCGAGGAGGCAATGGCCAAGGCAAAATGCATCATCCTTGATGGGGTCAAGGATCATGTGGTCCAGCATATTACAGAGAAGAACACAACAAAGGAAATGTGGGACACCTTGAAGAAGTTGTACCAGCATACTTCCGTGCAGAGGAAGATGTTATTTGAGAATCAGGTGTGGTCATACCAGATGCAGAAGGGGGAGCAGATAGATCACTTTCTCGGTAGATTGAAGGAGATCTGGGACCAACTGAGTTCCATAGGGGCCACATTGGATCACGAGTTGATGGTGAGGACCGCTCTAAACAAAGTCTCTGAGGAGTGGGAGACATTCATCCAAAGCATTATGGGCAGGGTGAATCTTCCAAATTGGGAAGAATTGTGGGCAGCTCTTCGCTAAGAAGAGATCAGACGTCTGTCCAAGATAGGAAGTAGCAGCAAAGGAGTCCGGATCAAGAAGGAAGAGGAAGAGGATGCAACTCTGGCATCTGTGGGGAAGCAGGAGAGGAGGAAGAAAATGACCTCTCCAAGGTTAAGTGCTCAACTGTGGGGAACTGGGTCATTATGCAAACCAGTGTCCAAGGAAGAAGAACAAGGGAGAGGCGTCTAACTCCAAGGCAGCGCCAGCGAATGCAGAAAAGGAAGTAGAGGAGGATGAAGATTGTGCCATGAGTGCTCATGTACCTTTAGAGAAGAGGTGGGGAGACATTGAACCGTAGTCAGGAAGACTACAGGCAATGAGGGGAAGGATCCTTGAGGTACCCAAACTCTTAGATCAGATCCTTGCTACGGGAGCCCTGAAGAGAGAGTAGCAGGACTGGCAGATGTCGATAGAAACAGATGCAAATGAAGCAACAGAGAGTGCTACAGTGCAGTAGTCTCAGGCAGTGCAGAGCTAGCAGGCTGCAACAATGCAAGAGGCATAGAGGAGGTTGCAATAATGCAGGATGGCACAAAGAGCTTTGCAATGTTGCGAGAGGCAGGGAGTTGTTGCAGCAACGCAAAGGTAGTAGAGGGAGTAATTGATAGTGGCATAGAGAACTTCAACATCGAGAGTGTTTCTAGCCTGACAGGGATGTCAGTTGGGTGGATCAGTTACTTACTTCTCACTAACTGAGAAGCAGTGTAGTAGCACGATGCAACATGATGAGAGGGGGTTGCAGTGCAGATGCAGTGTTGGGAGAAAGGACCAACAACAACATGGATGTAGAGGGAGCTGTCGTACAGATGCAACAGTGTTAGTGGCAGGGCCATGGGTAGTAGTACAAGATGCAGTAGTGCAGAGGATGTTGGGCAGGGAGGCCTAGCATCAACACAGGTACCAGTGCCGTATTATCAGAGTAATGCTTAGTGTGGAGTATTACTAGAGCACAGTCCTCGCTAAGAGGGAGTGTTGATTTGGGGTAGCATCATATGTGCTCTAGCCATGGAAATTGGTGGGGAGGCTAAAGCACATGAGATCTCGAAGACCCAGAAATGGTTTGGGCAGATTCTACCTGGTTTGGGAGATATTAAAATAATTAATATTTTTAATGGAGTTCCTAACTCTAAACTTAAGAAAAATAAAATATTAATGGGTATTAATATAAAACTGGGTTAGAAGGTTCTAAAAGACATGGATGAAGCCAAATCTAATCTTAGTTGTTGATTAGAGATGTAATCTCGGTTGTTGAAGGACCAATAGGAAAAGTATAAGAGGAAGCTTGAGGGTCAGTTGGAGAACACACCAGAGTGATCAGTCATTCGATTTTCTAGAGCGGGGTTTGCTAAGAAAATTTGAATAAGTGATCAATTTGTAGCGAGGGGTAGTGACTACGAGACAAAGAGGTAGAGATAGTGCTGAGAGACAAACGCATAGGGAGAGATAGGTAGACATTGAGCCAGAGAGCCACACAGAGCTAGCAGGGACTGCATAGAGGCCACAAGGGCCTGCGTCATCCACGCAGAGGGTAGTAGGAGTGACACAGAGAGCTATAGAGGCTACGTAGTGCCTCATAGGGTTGACGCAGAGGGTTCTGGGCTGATGCTGAGGCCAGGTGGGCTAACACTGAGCTTCAAAGGTTGCTCGAGAGGGTTTCGTGGGGCAGATTTTCTGAATATCTGCTTCCGAATAGAGAGGTATTACTACGAGATTATTTTCTCTGTCGGGTGAGCCATTTTGGAACCCAGTTGTACTCAAGGATAGATTGCATAGTAAAATAAACCCGCATAATTGCTGCAGGATTTTCCCAAGTTGGGTTTTTCTAGGGACGAGTTGTCCAAAAATAACGGTGTCACTTGTGTGTTTGCTATTTCTTTCAGCTGTTGATCTATAAATGGTTGAGACTTTATTGTGTTTATTTTGATATTTATATGTTTAAATAACTTGTTCTTAATTAACAAGTAGGAGAAATAAACCCGATAATACAGATAAAATTTCTAACAGGTCATACTTCGAAATTTCCACATGGTATCGGAGCATTGTTGTAGATCATAGGAGAGCTGAAGTAGAACATTTGTAGCAGAAGCAACTGTCTCGAGTGACAGAAGTTGTTCCTAGCAGAGAGTGGTGAAGAAGGGTTGACGTAGAGGGATTGCGTCGTCGGTTTGGGCCAAAGAGAGGTCAACGCAAAGGTCGAGGAGGTCAGAAAAAGGCTCACAAAGAGCCACATAGAGACTATGAGGGTTGACGCAGTTGGCTTGGGGAGCATTTCAGCCAATGCTAGGATTGTGCAGAGCCTAGAGGCTTAGTCCTTCGGCTGCTGGGGTTTAGGAAGCTACGGGAAGTTTGCAAGGAGTGAAGCTTGTGGGGTGGTGTTGCTACTAAGACAGAACAATACCGAACGGGGCAAAACCAAGGTAGAGGGAGTCGCCACTGAGGTGGATTCCTAGCGAAGGAATCCAGATCATTGTTGCAGGTGCACAAGAGATCAGATAGGTGCAACTCGACAGTTGGCAGGAGGATTTCCAGGAGGGAAATCGAGACTTAGAGGAGTCCAAAGGAAGAGCAGAGAGATGGCCATGAATGGATTGAAGGATCAGGACAGGCTAGATGGGGCACCCAACTTTGTGGTTTGGAAGGCCAGGAACATGTCCATTCTAGATAGACATCGCATCAAGGCCTTCGCCTTGAGAACGGTGGCTATCCCAATTGACCCGACTGATAAGAAGCTCGAGGAGGCAATGACCAAGGCGAAATGCATCATCCTTGATGGGGTCAAGGATCATTTGGTCCAACATATTGATAAGACGGATACAACAAAGGAAATTTGGGACACCTTAAAGACATTGTACCAACATACTTCTGTGCAGAGGAAGATGTTACTTGAGAATCAACTGCAGTCATACCGAGTGTAGAAGGGGGAGTAGATAGATCACTTTCTCAGTAGATTGAAGGAGATCCGGGACCAATTGACTTCCATAGGGGCCACGCTAGATCAGGAGTTGATGGTGAGGACCGCTCTAAACAAAGTCTTTGAGGAGTGGGAAACATTCGTCCAGAGCATTCTGGGCAGGGCGAATCTTCTAGATTGGGAAGAATTGTGGGCGACTCTTCACTAAGAAGAGATGAGACGACTATCCAAGACGGGAAGTAGTAGTAAAGGAGTCCAGATCAAGAAGGAAGAGGAAGAGGATGCAACTCTGGCATCTGTGGGGAAGCAGGAGAAGAGGAAGAAAAATGACCTCTCTAAGGTTAAGTGCTTCAACTGTGGGGAACTGGGTCATTATGCGAACTAATGTCCAAGGAAGAAGAACAAGGGAGAGGCGTCTGACTCCAAGGCAGCACCAGTGAAGGCGGAAAAGGAAGTAGAGGAAGATGACGATTATGCCATGAGTGCTCATGTACCTCTAGAGAAGAAGTGGGGAGACATCAAGTTGTAGTCAGGAAGACTACAGGTGATGAGGGGCAAGATCCTTGAGGTACCCAAACTCTCGGATCAGATCCTTGCTACGAGAGCCCTGAAGAGAGAGTAGCAGGACTGGTGATGTCAGTAGAAATGGATGCGGATGAAGCAACAGAGAGTGCTACAGTGCAGTAGTCCCAGGCAACGCAGACCTAGCAGGTTGCAACATTGCGAGAGGCACAGAGGAGGTTGCAACAGTGCAGAATGGCATAGAGAGGTTTACAACAGTGCGAGAGGCAAGGAGTTGTTGCAGCAGCACAGAGGCACTAAAGGGAACACTTGATAGCGACAGAGAGAACTTCAACATCGAGAGTGTTTCTAGCCTGACAGGGATGTTAGTAGTTGGGTGGATCAATTACTTACCTCTCAATAATTGAGTTGCAGTGTAGTAGCACAATGAAGCATGATGAGAGGGGGTTGCAATGAAGATGCAGTGTTGGGAGAAAGGACAAGTAGCAACATAGACGCAACAGTGGTTGTGGCAGGTCCATGGGTAGTAGTACAAGATGCAGCAGGGCAGAGGATGTTGGGCAAGGAGGCCTAGCATCAGCACAGGTATCGGTGCCGTATAATCAGAGTAATGCTCAATGTGGAGTATTACTAGAGCACAGTCCTCGCTAAGAGGGAGTGTTGATTTGGAGTAGCATCAGATGTGTACTAGCCATGAAAATTGGTGGAGAGGCTAAAGCACATGAGATATCCAGGACCCATAAATGGTTTGGGCATATTCTACCTGGTTTAGGAGATATTAAACTAATTACTATTTTTAGTGGAGTTCGTAAATCTAAACTTAGGAAAAACAAAATATTAATGGATATTAATATAAAACTGGGTTAGAAGGTTCTAAAATACATGAATCAAGCCAAATCTAATCTTAACCATTGATTAAAGATGTAATATCGGTTGTTGAAGGACCAACAGGAAAAGTATAAGAGGAGGCTTGAGGGTCAGTTGGATAACACACCAGAGTGGTCAGTCATTCGATTTTCTAAAGCAGGGTTTGCTAAGAAAATTTGAATCAGTGATCAGTTTGCAGCGAGGGGCAATGAGTATGAGACAAAGATGTAGAGATAGTGTCGTTAGACCAGCGCAGAAGCAAATAGAGGCAGACGCTGAGCCAGAGATAGCCACATAGAGCTAGCAGGGACTGCGCAGAGGCCAAAAGGGCACACGTCATCCACGCAGAGGGCATCAGGAGTGACGCAGAGAGCCGTAGAGGCTACGCAATGCCTCAGAGGGCTGATGCATAGGGTTCTAGGCTAACATTGAGGCTAGGTGGGTTGACGCTGAGCTTCAGAGGTTGCCAGAGAGGGTTTTGTGGGGAAAAATTTATGAATATCTGCTTCTGAATAGAGAGGTATTACTGCCGGATTATTTTCCCTATCGGGTGAGCCAGTTTGGCACCCAATTATACTCAAGGATAGATTGCAGAATAAAATAAACCCTCATAATTGCTGCACCAGTTTTCCCAATTTGGGTTTTTCCGGGGACGAGTTGTCCAAAAATAATGGTGTCACTTGTGTGTTTGCTATTTCTTTCAACTATTGATCTGTAAATGGTTGAGAATGTATTGTGTTTATTTCAATATTTATATGTTTAAATAACTTGTTCATAATTAACAAGTAGGAGAGATAAACCAGAGAATACAGATAAAATTTCTAACGGGGCATAGTTAGAAATTTCAAAAGGAAGAACTGTGAATGTCTTCCAAGAGGACCATGTAGAAGGATGTACGATTCTTTTGAAGAAGATGGTATGAAGAAGGCAACATGACATGAAGCAAGGCCAGATGTAGACTGACATATCACTTTCTGATGAGAGGAACGACGACATGATTGACTCATGGATGAAAGTTGATGATGGTCTGTGCCCTATGAAGAAGTCCCAAAGGATGAAGACTCCTTGAAAAAATTCATGAAATCAAACGAAGGAGCTCTTTAAGCAATTGATTATTTTTACATCTCCACCTAAGGAGATGTTGTAGGTCCCTAATTAAGAGGGAGCCTAGAAGCAAGTTTCTTACTTGGAAGACACTTGGAAATTCCTAAGCCAAGAGGGAGCTTAGGTACATTCCTTCCATAGGAATGGGTACATTCGTTTATTGAATATGTCCTCCCTAATTGAGAGGAAGAGATAGACACATCATACTGGTCTTCACCTAGGAAGACAAAATGGAGGATTGGGTAATCATTTGGCATCTGATGCTCTTTGAGGATGAGATAAGGCATCCAAGATAAGAATAGTCGTAGAGGACTGGGGAGTCCAATATAAGAATAGTCCTGATGGAAAAAACCTTGAGAACTCGGGTGGGGTATGTTCCAAGAGAGACAATGATGAGAGTGTCTATAAATCATTGGTCTTACCAACATTGAGCTGAGATCTTGGGGAGAGATAGAGATGTTAGTCAAGACCTTCCTATGTAACAATAGCTATGTAACAATGCTGGGTTGATATGATGCTATACAAATGGGTTACCAATTTGACCGTTCTTATGAGAAATTCTTCAGATTGCGAATGAAATTATGAATACCTCCCTAGTTAAGAGGGAGTGTTGAAAAGTGTAACTAGGTTCAGTCTTCATGACATGTATTGTGATTTTTGTAAATGATAATAAAATTATTTTTTGTGATACTCGTTTCATGGGTTTCATGAGCAAGAAATTTTATTTAGATGGATCCCATTAAGAGCCTTGGGATTTATCATTAAAGTCAAAGAGTCAATGTCATGTATGAAAAACCCTTCTTGGGATATGTCAAATGTATATGAGTCTATAAAGCCCTCCAACGACAAGCACAAGTTATCCATTCCTCATGTTAGCTTCAAGACAAAGTAAACGGATCAAGTCAGCTCACCTACATAAAGACACACCTATTTGATGCTTATGTCAACTTATATATACATACAAACTACTATATATAGCAATCTCGACCTATTCCACAATCAGAGTTTTCAGACATATTTCTCTGAGTTTTTTGGGTGATAGTAACAAAGGAAAGTTCAGATCTTGAGTGGCTTAATGAAGATTACAGTTCAGATACTTCAGAAGCTCGGATGTCTCTATGGGCAGTGGCAGAATGAAGCTTAGATATGTCCCTCTATGATTTTGGGTAGACATGGACAATGAGAAGTTCAAATCATCCTTGAGATTCAGATGACTGTTTTGGAGAAGAAGTTTTCGTGCCCTAAACAGAGAAATACAATTAGGAGAGGAAGCTACAGTGAGGTGTGAAGTCTAAGAGCTATGTAATTCAAATCACAATGAATGAGTGACAAGTTTGTAATATTCACAGTGATAAAGTCTCACCATGATCTTGGCAAAATCTTAGTAAGGGTCTTGGTGTTATATTTGTGCCATCATAGAAGAAATGTCTCTATGGAGAGTGGCAGAATGAAGCTTAGATATGTCCATCTATGATTTCAGGTAGACATGGACAATGAGAAGTTCAAATCATCCTTGAGATTCAGATGATTGTTTTGGAGAAGTTTTCGTGCCCTAAACTCTTGGACACCTAATCCTAAATGGGTTAGTGTGGAAGCTGAATAGACTAAGTAGTCCAAGAGACCTTGGGATGTGAAACCCAACGGTCACAATAATGTACTATAAATGTATATCTCTTGTTAATAAAAAATTGTACTTGCATGTTTTATCTTTCATATCTCTCTTGCTGTCCATGTGTGTTTAACATGGTATCAGAGCAGGCGTACTCCTGCCCTGCATAATTTCTTTGAACCATTTGTTTTATGAAAATGTTGAATATCTGGCCAGGAAGAATAGTTTGTAAATATTTTTCGTTATTAATATGACAAGTGTGTTTTAGAGTTTATTGATGGTTTTAGAAATTGGGTGTTAATTTCTGAAATTGAGACTTGAGTGATGCGCACTTGTATTGGATGTGTTTATAAATTCAAGGACAATTGAATGAATTGAACTTTGTAAGGACTGGCAGATCGATTTGAATAATCGATGTCGATATTGTCAAAACTATAATGCAAATTTGTTTGAGTGTAAGAAGGCGTTGAATCAAGCCTGAATCAAAGTCGTGGAATGGAAATTAATTGGAAGCTGTTGTATATTTAGTCTCTGAAATTGGGTTCAATATCAATCAAATTGTAAATGGCGCTTATAATACCTTGAATGCGTGATCAATTTTAGCTGTGGAAAGATCAATGTATGTCGAGATCGATTGAGCATTTGCTGTAGTATTAAATTGGTGTTGGCTGTGATATATAGCGCTGAGTTTGTGCACGATGTTCAATGCGTGCTGCATAAAACTTCAATTGAATTTAATTTAAGATCACACGTTGTTTGGTTGCGTTGTGAGAATTGGATAGCACATTGAAAGTGCAGCTATGTGACAGAATGTTGAGAGAAGCAACTGCGTTGAAATCGAATCTAGTTTAGAGATTGAAGAGAAAAGAGAAATATGGATTTCAAAATTGTTGCAGTATTAACTGTTTACTATCAAGGCAGTGAACATTAATATCCGAATCAAGAGCTATCGTGTTCAGACAGTTGTCTGAAACCTAATATGAATATCTCAAAATGTGTGGGCGTGAGTGTTTGAGTGTAACTATAATGAGCTGATTTGTTTATTTATGTTCGATGATATTTTGAACAGTGAAATGGTTTGGTAGCGCTGGAGAAGGCATACAGATCACAGGAAGATACGTATTGATTTGATTCCTAATTAGCAAGTTTCGTGGTATTGTAGATCGAATTGGTGTATTTTATTAAAGGTTGTTCATATCAGAGATTTTTATTGAAGTGTTGCCAGGACAAGTTCCCTTGGATTCAAGGTTGGTACAGGAAAATATCTTTTTGAGGCCTAAATTGCTTGTAGCTTTGTTGGAAGTTAAATTCTCAGGTGAATTGAAGAAAATTCATTTTTGAGTGAGGAGTCTGTTTTCCGGATATCACCATTCTTTGTGTGCTGAATCTATTGCAAGCTGATTGATTTGAGGTATAAAAGAGCAATTGGTGTCCATCTTTTCCTCATTGTTTTACTATTTTTTGAGGATTAAAAATGGCTCCAACTGGTGCAATATTAGAGTTAGTGGACAATCTAATACTCTCTACTATGGATAATACAGTCAAAATCAGCAAGGATTTTCTCACTGATATTCAAACTTATTTGCAAAATGCACAAGAAAAGATCGATTTTTGCAGCTTGAATCACAGCTACAGTAAGAAGAGCTACATCAAAATAGACATCATTCTGAACCTGTTTTTGTTCAGAACATTGAGACAACCACCCATCAGCAGCATGTGAATAATGTTACAGTTCATTCAAATAAAGTAGCAGCTGTACATGCAGATGCAGAAACTCAGTCTGCACTTCCCAAGCCCATCATCAGACCTTGGGAACAACTTGTCCACAACAAGCACAGAACCGGTCTTGGATATGACAAGGACTTGTCCTTT